>JAFFST010046535.1:148432-158910 GCA_022414735.1 Noturus placidus | reverse complement strand
GTGGGGGGGGGGGGGGGGGGTTGGGAGTGTATAGAACATCTATTATCAGAGCTCTTAGTAATGCTAAGAATGAGGATGTGGTGTTGGGCCTAGTGATCAAAAACAGACCTGAGAACATGTATACACACACACATACACACCTATATGCATTGACTAATATTCCAAATACACAGACACAGATGCATACAAACATACAAATCCATCCATATTACTGTGATCACCTGAATTCCCATCTTTCTCTCTGCCTATTCAAAGAGTTTTCATTATTCAGCACCTTGACCCAGAGAGGGAGGTGGGGTTGAGAGAGAGAGAGAGAGAGAGAGAGAGAGAGGTATATCATAACCAACTGCACACCGACAAGCTCTGAATCTCAACCACCGAATCCCAGAGTGAATAAGACACAGTAAAACTGAACGCCCCCTAGTGAGTCTGCAGGGGATGTGCGGTCTGACAGAGAGAGAGAGAACCCCCTACAATATAAACAAACAATGCACACACGAATGTACAATATATACACTGGCTACAATATAGATGTTAAAGACGGCATTTAAATAATTACTTCGTTACTGTTTTATATACATAAGAGGAAAATTCAAAACTGCTGTCCAGAATAAAGGTCACGCTACACGCTTTTGAGAAAGCAAAAGAGATTTGTATAAATGGTTCCTTGGTTTGTCCTGGGGGCACCAATAAAGGTTCAATGCAGATAACAATAACAGCACAAGTTCCCAGCCCTGGTCCTGGAGAAGTGCCTGTCCTGTGATTACATTCCCACTTTGAGTGGAAGAAGAACGGCTGCTAATGATCTGATTAGATGAATCAATTGTGAACACTAACATGTTCCAAATCGAACCCTATCTAGACCCATCCTTGCTAACTAATCATGAAGTGGAATGAAATTTATTGAAATATCCAATAAATTTCGTTCCACTTCATAATTGTGTCCCACCTGTTGTTGATTCTTGACAAAAAATTACAGTTTTATATCTTTATGTTTGAGGCCTGAAACGTGGCAAAAATTCGAACAGTTCAATGTATATACATTTCCTATTTTTAAAAACAAAACAAAAAAAAAAAACCCATTTGGACCTTTTCACATTTTATTGGGTACAGCATGAAACTGTGACTGAGAATGTCAGAATGCCCAGGATCAATACAAAGTACTCCACTGTGTCAAAGTTAGGATCTGGTAAAGAAAAGGAGGAGTAAATACTTAACACACTATAAGGACTCCGCTATCCTGTATCATATAAAGAAATAAATGAAAAAGGCTGTTATAATGATGTACTGTACATGATTTTTCAAAGTCATCGTAATGCACACTGACACACTGCGGCCTAGTTGGACGTCTTCTTATTACATACAGACGGTGCTGTGTGTATGTCACACCGGGTTCTTATACAGGAATGAAGCAACAGTAGTTGTATGCTACTGTCCCTGTAAGCTATTTCTACATACGCTTTTAAAATGTTGACTTCCTCCATTTCCCTTTCACCATCATACCCAGATTTATTTGACCCTACTGCGTCTTGTGACACACAAAAATTCTTTGGAAACCCGGTAAACAGAGCAGCGGGAGAAATTTAATTACGACACCAAATCATGTGACTCAGGACAAAACAGAACTGCAGAAACAGCCTCTTCATTTATTTTTGATTAACATTTATTTAACCGTGAAGTCTCCTGGGATTGGCTAAATCTCTTTTGCTTCTTTGCTATATGATCACGAAGTCGCAAAAGGAACAGGAATGAAGCCAAGGTTTTAATGACTTAAAATATATAAGCATTTATGAAATAGTAGTATAATAGTACAAATAATAGTATTGCATTTTGAATAGCTTATAAAAACCTAGTCTTAAAAAAAAATCGTTACTTTGATACTACAGGAGTGGGGTTTACAGGAACTGATTGAAGATTAGATTCTGCATGCCTTTTTAATTGTTTTAGTAACTTACAGTGCTAAACTGTACAGAGTAAACCTTAACTGGTGCTGGCATCTACAGGTTTCATGTGGTCAGTGCGTTCTGAAACACAATCACAAAGGTCTTTGGAAATATTAACCATCAAGTCTCGATCATCAGTTTGCCTGAAATCTTTATGAAATCGTCCATTTAGAAGGACTGCACTGATCTGTCATGAGTATCAGACATGTCAGACTGAGTCACTGCATCAGCATGGGACTGGATCTCATATTCTGATCACAGTCACAAATTCCAGTCCTTCAGTCAGAATCAATTATTTCCACCTTGCTAAATTAGAGAATACTTTCACTGTGTCCACACCGCTTCTGATTTAAAATAATCATACTACTACTACTTTTTTCTCATTTGTACGTCGCTTTGGATGAAAGCGTCTGCTAAGTGAATAAATGTAAATGTACTACTACTAATAATAATCCAGTATCTGATCAGAATCAAGTAGTCCATTAGTCAACGTTTTATTTCTACTTACAGTATTTCACAAAAGTGTGTACACCCCTCACATTTCTGTAAATATTTGATATCTTTTCATGTGACAACACTGAAGAAATGACACTTTGCTACAATGTAAAGTAGTGAGTGTACAGCTTGTGTAACAGTGTAAATTTACTGTCCCCTCAAAATAACTCAACACACAGCCATTAATGTCTAAACCTCTGGCAACAAAAGTGAGTACACCCCTAAGTGAAAATGTCCAAATTGGGCCCAAAGTGTCAATATTTTGTGTGGCCACCATTATTTTCCAGCACTGCCTTAACCCTCTTTGGCATGGAGTTCACCAGAGCTTCACAGGTTGCCGCTGGAGTCCTCTTCCACTCCTCCATGACGATATAACGGATGTTGACTCCTCCTTCTGTTTGAGGATGCCCCACAGATGCTGAATAGGGTTTAGGTCTGGAGACATGCTGCCAATCAATCACCTTCACCCTCAGCTTCTGTTGCAAGGCAGTGGTTGTCTTGGAGGTGTGTTTGGGGTCGTTATCAATACAGGATAAATAGGTTTATCTTGGTCTCATCAGACCACAGGACATGGTTCCAGTAATCCATGTCCTTAGTCTGCTTGTCTTCAGCAAACTGTTTGCGTCCTTTCTTGTGCATCATCTTTAGGAGAGACTTCCTTCTGGGATGACGGCCATGCAGACCAATTTTATGCAGTGTGCGGCGTATGGTTTGAGCACTGACAAGCTGACCCCCCACCCCTTCAACCTCTGCAGCAATGCAGACAGCACTCATACGTCTATTTCCCCAAAGACATCCTCAGGATATGACGCTGAGCACGTACACTCAACTTCTTTGGTCGACCATGGCGAGGCCTGATCTGAGTGGAACCTGTCCTGTTAAACCGCTGTATGGTCTTGGCCACCGTGCTGCAGCTCAGTGTCAGAGTCTTGGCAATCTTCTTATAGCCTAGGCCATCTTTATGTAGAGCAACAATTCTTTTTTTCCCCAGATCCTCAGTTTTTTTTCCATGACGCGAAATGTTGAACTTCCAGTGAAAAGTATGAGGGAGTGTGAGAGCGATGACACAAAATTTAACACACTTGCTCGCCATTCACACCTGAGACCTTGTAACATTAACAAGTCACATGACACCGGGGAGGGAAAATGGCTCATTGGACCCAATTTGGACTTTCACTTAGGGGTGTACTCACTTTTGTTGCCAGCGGTTTAGACATTAATGTCTGTGTGTTGAGCTTTTTTGAAGGGACAGCAAATTTACACTGTTACACAAGCTGTACACTCACTACTTTACATTGTAGCAAAGTGTCATTTCTTCAGTGTTGTCACATGAAAAGATATCAAATATTTACAAAAATGTGAGGGGTGTACTCACTTGTGAGATACTGTATAAAAAAAAAGGTACAGTCTTGCACCTTTATACAAACAGTATTTAATACATCGGTGTGCACACATCTTTATTTGCAAAAAAACAGAGGCAAAAGCTAATCAGTTGCAGTAATAACCATAAACATTTACACTTGTCTTTTGCCTTGATATGCAAATTTCAATCACTTCCTGCTGTACTCTTGAACAGGGCTGTGTTACAGATCTTACAGATTTCACTTACACATCCCTTCATTAATCTCAATTCTTTATTTTTCGTTGCTTTGCTGCTCAGATGCTCTTTAACATTTATATTAGGGCTATTTTGGGATTTATGTCTTAGCGGCAACTGGAGTTCAGAGCAGAACTTTTTAAAAATTATTATCCAGAACTTAACTTGTTGATGGACTATTTAAATAGCTGGTAGTTTAACTTGTACTACGTTTACAGCTCTTACAATAAAACCCAGTTCAGATTGTTAGAAATGGCAGGTGAGATTTAGAAGAAACAGCACATCCTCTAACTTATCCACTGCAGGAGTCATTTTATTCAAATTAGGCTAGGAATTCTAGATTACATGGTTAATTATGGATACTAACATACTAGTTATTACAGTAAATACTGTACTGTAGGTGTGTATAGTGTGTATAATGGATCTAAATCAGTAAATTCAGAAATGAACGTCCACCGATTATTTAAAATAAAGGAAAAACTAGAACTAAAATGAATAATTTTCTTAATGCATTTCAAAAACAGTTAGAACAATTAATTTGGCTAAACTATATAGACAACCCATTTCTCCTCCCACCCAGGCTCAGCCCCTCCCTCTAATCTCTTTTACCGCTGGAATCATGGGAAGGATCCGTTTACTCCTTGGCGTCGGCAAACTGGCCGGTCTCAATGCAGGAGATGCAGTGGATCCATTTGATGGGAGGGGTGTGATGTGTGGAGGGGTTGTAGTGCTGCTGGTGTGGTCTCGGAGCGTGGGGAATGGAGTACAGGCTCATCTCGCACAGTGCTACTTCCAGCTTTTCCTCAGCATCTACATGGGAAAAACAACAAGGAATTATAGGTCATGCGGGTTCATACAACATCAAAAGACCATCCTGTAAACTTGCCATCAGCACACAGAATTATGGAACTGCCTCCTGAAGGTGATGCTCCTCCAATATTTTCCAAAACAAGAGAAAAGTTGTCATTACACTGACTTCCAAATGGGACAAACTTCATCTCAGGAGCAAAGACATGGAGGTGCTGGATATTAAGCTATGAATTTCATAAAATACTAACCTTAAGTGCTACATTAGCCTTGTACCTCCAGTGCAAAAATAAAGAAGCCAACATCAGACACCAAATACGTCACGGCTGATTGACTACATTTGCTGTATTTGGAAAAAATTGTGATTGGTCAAATGTCAAACCTGGACCAAACGATCAAATTTTGATCAGAGGCTGGTCTCACCAACAGGTCCTAAAGTGGCCTGAAGTGCACATAAAATGGCTTGAGACTAAGAGTTGCACAGAAATTTTTACTAGCAGTCTTTTCAATAGTTACAGCAAAAAGAGTGTAGATATACAGAGGAACTGCTAATTATAATCAGGCTTTCGCCTCGTTGTTGTCTTAGAATTTTACCTCAGAAGTCACCAAGCAACAGTGTTTTTTGTTCTCATGGCTTGCTAGAAGTTTCTTCTTAGCAATGTTGGCACCTCCGGGACACCTATTCAGATCCTTAATACAGGTACCTTAACACAACCAGCAGCAAACTGAGTCCCTTCATTGGCACAACCAAGGCCTGGAAATGTTTACTTCTTTTTGAAGAAAAAGAAAAGCAAGTAAAAAAAGTGCAATAATGAATACACAACACATGTTCAGTGTGTCAAATTACCATAGGGTGTCTTATCGCTCATTTCTTTCTCCTTCTCCTCAATCCTGCACGAGATCTCTTCGATCTCCCGCTCCCAGTCTTCTTCTTGAGGAACATAAGCTGTCTTTGTCTGAGCTGGAACAAAATCCGTTTTACCCGTCTTCCTTTTCCGCTTAAACCGTCTTTCACCGGCTTTTGGTGTTGATGTGAAAACATCTGATCGAAACCTACACTTGGATAAGGTTTGGGGCATTTTATACAATCTACCTGTAAAAACAAAAAAGATCACTGATTTTAGAGCATTAGAAACTCAATTTATAGTTACTTAATATTTTTAGAACAATCTGAGCTCTTTGGATCAACTAAAGCAGCTGGTTTAATGTTCTTTTGGCCCGCCATAGAGTAAAAAGTAGCCTTTAATAGACTTTTATACAATTCGAGATTTGAGGGTTCTACAGTTCCTTCAGATGTATGCCAATCATTTTACAAAACACGTTTTCTTTAAACAGTGAGTGACTAAGCAAAATAAATACACACATCCCTATTTAGCTACATAAATTCAGAAGAGTTGGCAAGCTAAAGCAAGTTCAGCTGACAAACTAAAGTTACGTCCAAAGCTAACAATTTAAACGCTGAATGAACAATAAAATGATGAGAAATAAACTAAATGTGATCATATTTAAAACAACCCATTATATATCTTTGCAACACAATGGTCAAAACTCACCCAGGCCAATTCTAGAGCTTTCTGTTAAAATCGTCACGCGCACATAACTGAACGCTTGAAACTTTGAGGTGTTGACTCAGTTGAGTCGGGAATCGACTCACACACTATTTTTGAACCTGTACCAAAGTTACAGCTATCTAATGTCAGATTTTTTAATTGTTCAACGGAACATTAATGATCATTAAAGTTTAGCAATGTCATATGAAGCAGGACAGATCTAAAATCAGTTAACTGATTAACGTGGACGTTAAAGCTGTACCTGATTCTAGTCAACTTCTTTGAATCTTTAGCTTTTGAATCCTTGAATACACGCGCCGTTATTTTTGGCATATTTCCAACGCATGTTTCCCTTTACATTTTGCTGTGTTCTCTACTTTGTCCAACGTGGAACCCTTCCAGACTTCCAGTTTCTCGAGTTACAGCATCTGTGTGGCGAATCACTTAAGAGTCGACTCGCCGCGTTGGATTCACCTCTCCAATGTTAAAGCCTAGCGTCACCGAATCGACTCTTTTTACTGATCGTGTCCGCTTGAATTGTCTTTCTTTTTGTTTAAGATGATTTTTAACTCTTCATTGTGTATAAACTAATATTAACTACGTAACTATTTGAATATACTTTCTCCATAAACAACTGTCGTTTTAAAATGCGATTAACAGTCAATAAAACGTTAAACCCAGCTCAATGTGTGAAGTAATTTAGTTAACCTCGTTACCTAGTTAATTAGTTTCTTCATGTGATTGGCTCAAACATCACGTGACATTTCTAAATAAATCAGGTGGATTCTGTTTTCTTGAGATCACATTGATACTGCATGTCTAAAGTGTCCGTAGTGTATGAATGGGTGTGTGATTGTGCCCTGCCATGGACTGGCACCCTGTCCAGGGTGTACCCCGCCTTGTGCCCTATGCTCCCTGAGATACGCTCCAGGTTCCCCGAGAACCTGAAAAGGATAAGCGGTTCAGATGGATGGACGGACATATTTTATAGTTGTGTTTCAAATAGACTAGGTAGTTTATTCTATTTTCATGATTTTTTTTTTAATCCAGATTTAATTCAGGGCATTTAAAACAACCAGGGACATTAAATATACTAAATAATATTAATTCTACTCAACTAATATATACACAAATAAATCTAAGCACCACAGGTATGCTAGTCTATGTCCGTTGTGAAATAGTTTCCTGAAAATGAAAAATTATGACTTTATGGACCATTAAAAAATAATTACAAAGAAACCATAGACTGAATTTAGCTTTTATTACCAACATTTATGGCCAAAGTTATATTCTACTTATCTTCAACATGCTAAATATATCCCATTTGGATATTTTTTTCGTTTTTTTACTGAAGACCAAAAAACATGCAACACTACTCCAGTTTACAGTAATAAATTAACAAGGTGCTAATCTGAGGCATTTAAAATGTTCCTGTGTATGAAATATCTATAGAAAAGTGTAAATCAACAGTCAGAATGACTGAAATTTGATTAGCAAAGGATAAAAGTGTACGTCGTAAACCATGGTAGCTTGGTAAACACATGATTCCTGCTTTAACCCCAGCTAGCATTCGGCTTCTGTCACTAAAATAGTGGTATAAATATTGCTTTCAGAGCTAGTAGATAATTTGTGAGGAAAAAAAAGTGAAAGCACAATTATACAACACAGGTGTAGAAAAAGTTTAGAGTAGTAACTTGAGTGGTATAGAAAATGAGTGAGCGTTATAGTTACCTATACAGTATTTACAGGTTACTTATAAACTGCATTGAAATGGAACATGACTCAAAAAGGTGCAAGACAAACAATCAGCAGGTCTGTCAGTGGGGTTGCTTTGTAAGAGGCACAAACACTTGAAAGAACGTGTAAAAAAAAAATAAAAAATAAAATAATGATAATGTTTGTGTTCATGGTGCAAAGGTAAATTTGCTCAGTATATGTGAGACAATTCTACCTTGCAAAAAAAAGGTGGAAAACATTGTGGGGAAAACCAAAACCGGTGTAGCAAATCAGAAAAACTCACCCAGCTACCAAAATCATTACAAACCAATTTTACTGATGTACCAATCCCGATACCGAGCCGTTACCTGCCACTGAGATACAAGTAACCTGTCCTGAATGTAATTAAATGTGAAACTTGAAAATGAAATGTACACAAAAGTTCCTCACCTTAAATCGGACTGGTGCTTTGTTGTTCGATTTAGAGCTAATTTACACAACAAATGAATTAGCATTAGAGTAAAAATAAAATGAGGGAATGCTGCAAATGAAAAATACTTCTGAAATAAAGACCCTGATTATGATGATGCAGATGTCTGCTCCAACAGTATTCTTTGTAACAGCTTAAAAACAGGAAGCACTTGTGATGATATGACGAGGAGTCATAACACACGCACATTCATAACGCCAAGTCATCATTCAGATGCTGCTCTTACTAACTAGTCATGTGCTGGTAATAAGTTATGCAATATACCATGATAATGAGGGTGTGCAATATTATTAGTGAATCATTTCTAGGTAGGCAGCATTTTTTGGGGAAGCTGTTGTGCTCCTGAAAAAGTCTGTATTATTCAGAAATCTTCTAAAAGCCCTTATTTTGGAGTAATATAACCCAAACATAAGCCAATGAGAACAGGTAGAAATATTGTGATAATAGCAGGTGGAAATGTAATATCACCTCATGCCTATGTAATGTCCTGATTACACTGAGTGAATGGAACTTCTGGGTAAAAAGGGTGAGAGCTCAAGTTCAATCTGATCAACCAATCACAAATGTCATTAAGTGAAATCAACAAAAACACTGCTTTGCGCTGAGTCACTTCACATAAAATGATGATTTTGATTACAAAATATAACATCAGCCTAATGATGGCTAGAGAACTATTGAGGTATTTGAGGTATTAGCAGGGTTACCAGTGTCGCACCGATATCACAGCCATAATTAAGTCAGTAACCGGCAGATAGGATTTTAGTTAAGCTCTGCCCCTTAATCCGGCCATGGCAAAATCAGGATGTGCTTTATTAAACAACTCATTTTCCATCTCACACTTCTGGTTCCCATCTCGGAACCTCTCTCAGACTTGTATTTCCCTCTGATCAACTTACGTAACACCAAAATCAATCCCAAATCATCAGCTCTGAGATGAACGCTTAGTACAAAAATAACATGCAGAAAAAGACCATTACAGTTCTCTGAACGCTCTTAATTCTTCATCCTGCCATTCCAGTGACTATTCCCGCAATCAGTCACATACAGCACTGATGACTAATAACTCCAGGATGTCCTGAAATCTCACAAAGAGAGCATGAAGAACACGCTTCACACCAGGAAGTTCAAATTCTTTCAAAAGAATGCAGTTCCTCCTCCAGGGCAGCAGGGGGCGATAAGCATCCAGTTTTTAGTTGTAAATACCAAGAGCTTGTTTTCAGTACTTAATCTCCAAGATGGAAGGGTTGTGGTCGAGGATGGATAATATAATCTTGTCCATGTACTGTCTGAGACGGATGTTGATCTCCTCCTGCTCCTTCAGGGCATCCATTAACTGTGGAAAGACAGATGAGACGATTAACATTTCACGAACCATGCTACACTGGAGCTTCCATTACATGTTAGCAAACATCTTGGCTTAATGTATTTGAGGTTCTGTTCAAAGAAATGCAACAAATCTTTGCAGTGCGACAAGATGATTTTGTCAAAGAAAGACAAATAAAAGGAACTACAGAGAAACCCAGGACATACAGTGCCTTGCAAAAGTATTCGGCCCCCTTGAACTGTTCGACCTTTTGCCACATTTCAGGCCTCTTACATAAAGATATAAAACTAATGTTTTGTGAAGAATCAACAACAGGTGGGACACAATCATGAAGTGGAACGAAATTTATTGGATATTTCAAACTTTTTCAACAAATAAAAAACTGAAAAATTGGGCGAGCAAAATTATTCAGCCCCCTTAAGTTAATACTTTGTAGCGCCACCTTTTGCTGCGATTACAGCTGTAAGTCGCTTGGGGTATGTCTCCATCAGACTTGCACATCAAGAGACTGAAATTTTTGCCCATTCCTCCTTGCAAAACAGCTCGAGCTCAGTGA
>JAFFST010046535.1:113637-144084 GCA_022414735.1 Noturus placidus | reverse complement strand
ATATATATATATACACATACACACATATACACACACACACACACACATATATAAAATGATTAGATATAATGATAAAAAGTATAAAGATAGAGATATACACACAATAGAAAGAATATTAAAAAGACTGCTTCTACTGTACATCATTGCTGTTGATTGCAGATTAATAATTTCAAATGAAAAATGTTGATTGCAGATTGCTGTTGATTACATAATAATTTAAAATGAAAATATAATCATTTTAGTTTGACATCTGCATTCCTATACTGTATCTGCTTGCTTTTAGTCTTCATTCTAGCAAAGACTGATAGACAAGTACCAAAGATGAGTACCTTTGATGGAGAAATTTTTAATTCTTCCTAATAATTCAGATCTTCCTTTTCCACAGCGCTAAACCGGTGGCTATAATTGTCAAACACTTATTACGTACATTAGCCTCACAGCTCCAATGAACACTTTAGACACTAAAAACTTTTTAGTTTAACTGTGTAGATTTTATTTATTTTCGGTCAGTCTTATCGTTACTTAGTGCCGTCGTCTCACCTCCTGCATGGCCTCTCTCTCTCTCTGATAGTCGTTCCGGTTCTGTCTCAGTTTGTCCATCATCTTCTTGTACAAATCCATTTCATCTTTCAGACGGAGACTCGTGTCTTCCAACTTATCAGTCATCCGCTGCTTCTCCTGGACAAGTAAACAAATCAAATGCAAATTTTACCAAGGTCACGCACACGTCATGTGAGACGAACAGGATTATTAACGTGTGGTTAACAAGTTGTAGCACAATTGCACACATCTCACGAGTGGCTGAATATGGCCATATATGACAAAGAAATTATAGTTTACAGTCATCTTTACGCTTCCATGATGTAACAAAAGTTAACCAAGTTAGTTGGGCGATATGATGTAAATATAATTTCTGATATCATGATAAATTGTCAACAATTTTTAAGATACGTTATGTTTTAGTAACCGTTACAAACATTTTATAAAAACCTTTTGTAAAGTTTTTTTTACATTTAAATCTTTAATAAAAACATTTGGTAATGTTTTGAATCTTGACTTTTTTTTAAATGGTATTTTTATGAATTTCATAAAAAACATGTTTTGTAAAGTTGAGGTTTTTTTTACTAAAGAAGGTTTTTTTTATTTTTTTTTATAAAAACACAATTACTTTTATTTTTCCCTCCTATTCAAATGTTAAATATTTTTGCAGACATTAAAAGTACCAACTCATATCGCCCAGAAGTTATATAACATTATATAAAACAGCCAAAAATAGCCAGATTTTCCCCACATATATCCACCCCTGTTCTGAAGTCTATGTGAACTTTCTGAAAAATCGACTCTAAAAAGTATCATTTGGAAATTTCTGCTGTAATCACAAACTTGAATATAGATTTTTTAGCCACTTTAACGAACTACTTTTTTGTTTAGCTACCGCATATTCTCTTTATTAAATAGAAGAGTATGAACTTAGCAAAGTAGTTTGTAGTGCAGCTCGCTATCTGTAGATTAAACAAAACTTTCATGAAAGGGTAGAATTCTGCTTTTCATCTTATAGAAATCAAACTATGTTAGCATGTCAAATTATAAATGGTGAAAGGAACTGAACATGTCGGCCCTTTTTATTTGGTTCCATCATTTAGTGTGAATTGTATTTATTTATTTTTATTTTTTTTTACATACGAGTTTAGTCATATGTACTTTTGACAGCGGGATCTTTTTTGTTAGTATTGTTTCCGCAGATACTGTGATACTGACATGTCGATTAGCATACTGAAATTGTATAGCTGTTTATTTGCTAATCCACAGTGAACACACAAACCATATGTGAAAATCATCACTTCCTCGACTGATGCTAGTTCTGCAGAATCAGACAACAATGCTAAAGCCCCCGTTTTCCATAGTTAGCTGAGCTCCAAAATAAACACACATACTCGCTAATTTACACGGTTCAATGAGTGCTCTTTTAAACAAAACAATCCCCCATCACATCTCTCACCACCAGCTCAATGACAAGTGTTTGTTTTGTTAACAGAGAGCCCAAGGTCTCATCTGATTTCACACACACAGATCTCATCATCAGGCTGATATATTTATATCATATCGCCCGACTAACTTGGTTAAAGACAGTTTAATTTTAGCCATACAAAACCATTTCTTAGTAATCTACCAGCAAATCTGGAGGTAATTCCTGATGTTCCAGATGGTTCGGTTACATTTCCACTCTCTCGGTGTCTTCGCAATGTTTGGAAAAGACCCAATAGCTATGTGCTTGCTAGCTAAATCATTTTAGCCAGAAGATCTTTTGTTTCTCCTTAATAAATTTAACCACACATCTGAGGTACATATTGAAGTTCCCGATGGAAGGTATATTTTGAAGCTCCTCTGTCCATGTAAAAAACTACTTGCTGTGTGCTAGCTAGCAAAACCCTTCCCTCAGTCATTAGTTAGCGTAGCCTCAGTATCCATGTTTCAATGTTGCCCAGCAACACAACATTTCTCAACTTTACATGCATTATTTTATTCTCTATATTTATCATTCTAATAGTTAGCAAGTGAGCATTTGAGACTTTAATTCTACTTGTTAAATAGTTAATTAGCTGAATAGGATGCTAGCTTGTAAGTAAAGGGAGCAGACATTATCTATATTCTACATGTGTAGGTACTAGGGCTGCACAATTAATCGAATATATCGATCACGATCATGATTTTGACTGCCCATGATTAAATGAACATGATCAACTGCGATATTAACTTTTAAAGTTCATCCGCCGCTCATAGAAAACTCCGCTTCAGATCAAATCAAGCGCTTCCTACACTACAGCTAATCACCATAGAGCGGCGCAGGGATGACGTCATTTTGTAGTGCCCGAAACAGACAGCATTTTAGCCCTCAGGCTGCCAGCTTCGCTTCGAGCTCCCAGACTTTGTGCGAGGGGAAATTACACAGGTTGTTGAGGACATTAAATGTCATCACGCCAAACTGGAAGAAACTTTGCAGAAAACTCAGGGTGACCATTTCACTCGCATTTGTGAATGAAAAATGTTTTGTGTGACTGTGAATAAATATTTATTTGCACCGGTGCGTGTGACCTGTTCAGAGTTGAAGAATACAATTGGGATAAAAACTACAACTCCAAAATTCATCTACACCGCACAACAGTTAATTTCACACTGCTTTCATCACCTCAGTCAACCGAACACGTGAGGAAATACTGCAAAGGAGCCATTATGATGACAATTAACTCTGTACATCATCTGCTTCAACTTCCCGAGCTCACAAACCACCATCTTTTATTGATCCCACAAAATGACCGGAACTTGCCCCTGCTCGTGTAGACACAGAAGTAAATTAATAATAATGCTACAAGGTGGGTTTAATTCAAACATCTTTATTAAAAAATTCCCCACCAATTATAATCAAGAGTAGCAACTGTTCAGTCTGTAAACATACAGTACACTGCCACTCTCCATTCACTAACTCTAATTCACTCCATTTAAATTCACAGTTGCCAGATATCACTAAAAAAAAGGCAACATCATTTTCCATGTTTTGATTTACAGCCCCAAAATATAATATCAGCAGACATGGCGACACTGTACTGGGGAACCAATCTAAATAAACTGATAAACAAACAAAAATAAAACTACTAAAATATGAAGACATAAAATGTGCCTAGTTAAAAATAAATCATTTAATATATATAAAAAAAAGATATTATAATGACATCATAGAATATAAATAAAATGAGAAATGAAATAATGTTTAATTACTATGTGTTGCATTTAATATCAATTTGACATTAAGCTTAGTTCACGATTTCCTTAGAAAGCTACAAGCCTTTTTCCTAATATGGATAATTTTTGTATTAGCATTTTGACTTTTTTTTCTTTTGTTTTTAAGATATTTAAAAATAAATATTTTATGCTTGTTTATCCATCAATTAACCAACAATATTTCTCATTGCTGTTCTTTTAACTCAGTTAACAGTGCCTACGAGCAGAGAGCTTACATTTAACTGTTTATGATAGCCTTCCTGATTAAAGTTTAAACAAAAAAAGATCGGTAGCTGGATCAGTTTCGGCTGTAAAAATCCTGATCGGAGAGTCAGTAATGAACACCATTAAACTAAAGCGCTTTGCATCTGACTGGTAAATAAACTCCCCCAATCCCATCCTATATGAGATTATTCAGATATCTACACAATATACACAGAGCAGTTCGAGAACTGACTCCAGTCCAGAACCATGACAGTGAGATATGTCTAACAAATTCCTAACAAATTTGTCATGGCTCACATGTTCCTAAATTCTGTCATAATTGACTAGCTTTTCTCATGACTACTTGTGTGTTATACTGTGGCATGAGAAAACTTCATAAATGTGAAAGTGCAATAAAAATATGTTGACACTAAAATCAATTAATAATCGTGATAAATAATCGAGATCTCAATATTGATCAAAATAACCGGGATTATCATTTTGGTCATAAACATGCAGCCCTAACAGCTACTTTTTAAAAAAGCATTTAAATGTGCCTTTATTTAACTGATTTTAAGCCAATTTAACAAACATTTCAGATTATATTTAATGAATATATAATATTCGAATTTATGTTTTTAAGTGAGACACGTATAGACATTATTTGTTTTAATGTTGAGGGTTGTAGAACTCTGCAAAGTACAAAGGGAAGAAAACATTCAAATCATATTGTTCTTGTCATTGAAGTGCAAGAAAGGTGTCAATTAGCACTTAAACTCAGATTCGGCATTTCAAAGTTGTTTTTGTTCAGTGTTGTGTAAAAACCCTTCAAGCTGCAGATTTTCTTAGAGATATGTTCGGAGAAAATATTTTCAGGACATTTAGCATGCTACGCTAAACACATGCTGAATGCACAGGTTTTAAAAACGGCGAACTAGCATTTAGTACGAGAGACCATATTTACAGTACCTCACAGACACAATATATATGAGCTGTGATAAAGCAACTGCTCCACACACACAGTTTTGCATGTACTCCGTACATACTGTGTACTTAAGCACAACACTGCTATTGTCTCTATTGTCACTAGGCAACAGTGAAACTTGGCCATAGACTATAATCAATTGGCTATACCTACCTCAAGTGTTTTATACAGGCAGTATAAAAACCCAGTGAGAGTGGGAGGAGACTGAACCATCCACAACAGTAATATTTACCTCAAATACGTTGGTACAATAATGTTAAAACAAACCCCTGTATGGCTAAAATCATGCTAAAATTATTTTAGTAACCAAGTCTTATAAATACATCCATAGTGGAAATGATACAGAACCATCCGACACATCAACATTTACCTCAGAAGTGTTGGGCGTGAAAAAAAAAAAAATTCTATTACATGACTAAAACAACACTGTAATTACGCTTAGAAACAACCACACGGAATCTTCTCGTTAACATGATGACATACACCCATACTTAAAGTATTCATACAAACACACGCAAACACACACCTCATCAAGCTTCTCCGTCTGCGTTTTCAGCCTGCTCATGCTGACCAGCATCTCCATGTTCTCCACCTCCAAATGCTGCATCCTGACACCAATACAACACGGAGTTAAAAACAACACATACGATTTCATAAAGAACTGGGCTTAAATGTAAAGTCTACACTGTCCAGTAGGAATGTCTCTCACATTAAAGTGGCAGTGTGTAACATTTAGTGCCCTCTACTGCCTGTTGAGGTGAATTACAATAAAAAGTAACAAGCTTACTCATACCCCACCCTCTCTGTTAACCTACATGTCTTCTCTTTTAATGCCCTTAAAAATGTAATTAAAAAATATCTAAATATCTATGTTAAGTTGGAAAACGGCCAGCTCTGCTTTAGCTGACGGTTAAGCAAGACATTTAAAAATAAATAAATAAATAAACAAATTACTTTGCATGGTAACATTGTGAATAATGTTTGTTTTGTAAGATATCTTTGTAATTATGTGATTAATACAGGTGTATAAACACATTTAAACATAACACACCGCCCCTTTAAGTGCATGAAATAATAAAAAAATTCAAGAGTAGTTAAACTCTTAGTAAGAGAAGTAACTCGATTGTGTGCGCGCACACCGATTATTGAGTATCTCGATCTGTGTGCTCTTATCTCGCTCCAGTTTGTTGAAGGCTTCTCTGTGTCTCCGCAGCTCGTTGTCCATGATCTGCTCGGCTCGCGCCTCCTGTTCCTTCAGCTGTTCCTCCAGCTCGTGTACCCTACACACACACACACACACACACACACACACCTAGCTGAATATAGGCATGTTTTAAGATCACATTTTTATAACAGTTTCTACTGGTTCCTAATGGATTTAAATGTGTTTCTAATGGTTTGCAATGGTAGTTTAATGGAATGTGGTGTAATGTTCTGATGACCACCATCTGCCTATGATTGAAGGACCTATTAGATTCTGCTAGTGTTCAAGCGTAACCAGGAAATCCGATGGAATCTGATGGAATCCATCTGTAAAGGTAGAAGTGTGTGTTTCCCGTGTGTTTACCTGTGCACTAGGTGCGTGTTCTCATGTTTGAGTTTGGATTTCACATCGCCGTTCATCAGACACTCATTCTCCAGCTCACACAGCTTCTTCTCCAACTGATTCACCTGCACAGAACACACACACACACACACACATTATTTTTTTTTTTAATATACATCAATGTGTTGTTTTGAGATGAGGTCTTATTGAAATCATCTGGAAAACTGTGTGTTACCTTGTCAGCGAAGTCAGTGTCACAATAATCAATGCTGCCATCTCTGAACAGGTCCTCTGTGCTGCCGTTCCTACTACTGAGATTACTGTGGTGGAGCAGCTGCCTGTGTGCACACAGACACACACAAAGCGCAGTGAGAATACACTCACCTCTACTGCAATACAGGCAGAGAGCGCGAGAGCGGATGCACACTGCAGCAAAGCTTGAGCCGGACTCCAGCGCATCTACATCACACCCCAATACACACACACACACACACACACAGTTCCCTTGTCCCACTTGCACCAGCACCTCCCACTACAGTCTCACACAAACAGTAGGATGCAACCATGGGCGCGCACACACACACACACCTTTCTAATAATTCAAATTCTGGAAACGCCATCATGTTGTTGCTACAGCAACAACAATAAACCAATTTAAATAGTGAGAAACACAAAAAATGAGCTGTACTGTACACAACCACTCCTCACCATCATCTCAGTTTAAATACATTTTGAAGCTGAGTAAAGAGGGAAAATTATCAGAGGCATTGCATAAACATTGGGCATAGCCAATACTACAATGTGGAATGTCCTGAAAAAGAACAAAACCACTGCTGTACTGAGCAACAGACAGCGAATGGGTCGACCAAGGAAAACAACAGCAGCTGATGAGAGAAACATTGTGAGAGCTGTGAAAAAGAAAAACGCCCAAAACAACGGTCAGTGACATCAACAACCTCCACAGGGCTGGAGTGAAGGGATCACAATCCACCGTTGGAGCAAAAATATAGAGGTCATAGCACAAGATGCAAACCAGTCATCAGCAGTAATAATCAGAAAGCCAGATTGGAATTCATAAAGAAATACAGGAGATGATCCACAAAAGTTCTGGAATCAAGATTAACCACTACCAAAGTGATAGAAAGGACAAAGTGTGGAAAAAGATAGGATCTGCTCATGCACATGGTGGTGGTAGA
Source organism: Noturus placidus (assembly GCA_022414735.1). Classification (NCBI taxonomy): domain Eukaryota; kingdom Metazoa; phylum Chordata; class Actinopteri; order Siluriformes; family Ictaluridae; genus Noturus; species Noturus placidus. The sequence continues at coordinate 136,376 of JAFFST010046535.1, read as the reverse complement.
GTCATAGCTTGGGCTTGCATGTCTGCTTCTGGAACGGGATCACTAATCTTTACTGATGATGTAACTCATGATGATAAAAGCAGAATGTGTTACAGAAACACAGCCCAGAATGATTTCAGTTAAAAACTGCTGAAATGTGAAGGACTGTGTGCGAGTGTGTGTGTTTAATGATTAACCACTGAACACGCTGTGTGCACACACAAATTGCATTTTACATACTTTGCACAACACACACCGATACACATACTACACACAAATTGTGTATTCCACACACACATACTGTTAATACAACATACACAGCTCTCCCTGAATACTGTGTGAAGGACAGTGTGTTTTAGTTTAATGACCAACCACTGGCCAAGCAAACACACAGTCCATTTTACATATTGTGCATAACAAATACATTCATATATTGTACATACCACACACACACACACACACACACACCATACTCTTAATAGAACACACAGCTCTCCTTTAATTGAGTGTGAAGGACAGTGTGCTTAATGATTAACCACTGGTCAAGCCACACACACACACACACTCACCTGCCAAATGCTGTACTGGAAATTTTCCTGTTTGGGCTGAATAAAAAAAAAAAAAGAACATCAATCTCTCTCTCACGCTTTCACACACAAACACAATTATGCCAATTACCCAAATAATTCACAAAGTAACTCATCCACTTTCAGCTGAACAAAACTCCCCATTAACATTTTTCATGAGAACGCTCTGAACATGACGTGAAAATTGTCGTAATTGTGCATTAATTGCTGTGTGTTCGCGTGTTACCTGTTTGCTTTGAAGTTCTTGAGCCGGTTTTCGAGTTCGTTGAGCTGAGTGACTTTTCTGCAGCAGCTTGAGCAAAACACTTCATGATCACAGTTCACCTGTCTCACCTTCTGAGGTGTGTGAGTTACACTGCAGAGAGAGAGTCATTTATTGCTTCTCACTCCTTTCTTTTCTTACCCTCATTTTCTTGATTTAGCTTTTCTTTCTTTCTCTTAATCATTTCCTTCTCCTTCTTTACTGCTTTCTGTCAGTCATTCTTTCATTTCCTTCTTCTCCCTAATTTTCTTTTCTTCCTTCCTTCTTTCATTATTTGCTTTTCCTCATCACTTTAATCATTTCACAATACATTTAGCTTCAAAACACTTTTTAAATTGTTGTACTTCTGGGGGTGTTTAAATACATTTTGAAAATTGCACAATATTTTAAAAATAAAACAACAACAATAATAATAATAATAATAAAAACATTTTTTAAAAATGATATAAATAATGGAAAAAACTATTCTTTCTTTCATCCCTCAAATCAGTAGCACACTATTTAGCTTCACGTTATAAATGTAGCTGTGGAATAAACAGAGAGATTTAGATTTCACTCATGCTGACGTGATCATGGAGTGCGTGGACTCAGGGAGGAAGTCAACTAACTTCTGCAATTACATCTGTAACTTCAATGACTGAAAAAAAAATTATTGTGTGTGTGTGTGTGCGAGAGAACATTCTGAGTCAGCATTGGGTGCAGATCTGAAGCTACAGGAAACCATTTCAACATCTACTATTGTTGTGACTTCAGCTGTGAATCACACATGATTCACTTTATTTACTCACTCATACACATGCGCGCGCGCACACACACACACACCTGGAAGGTACGGAAGACCCAAGGTCGGAGAACCCGTTGGTGTGAGACTCATCCTCGGGGCTGATAGGACTGTAATCGACCTCATCTGCCTCTCCATAATCCTCAAACTGCTCCTCGTTTAGAGAGCGAGTCGAAAGGTCAGAGGTCACAGACGGGTTCAGGCTCAGCTCTCCACTCCTGCAACATCGAGTTCCCCCACAAGCTTAGCTTATTTTATTCCTATCTAATCACTGTACATGCCAACAACTAATAACCTTCCAGTAACTGCAGGAATGGCACATCTCCAGTAAAAAAAACAAACAAACAGACATTTATAGTTACCAACATTAGTCTAGAATGAAATGCATTGTGTGTATTGTCAGCATGTGAAGGTGTGTGCTTTTGTTGACACTCATGACTAACCTTTGCCCAGGTAAGAGTCCTTCCTCTTTGTCTCCTCCTCTTCCTCCATCTGAGAGCTCAGATCCTGCAGCGCTCTCTATGGCGCTGTCTCGGTCCGACTCCCGAGCTTCTTCATCCTCGTGCAGCTCCTGCACTGACATGGCCTCCCTGAGCTACAGAGAGAGAGATAGACATATGTGAGGAACACACAAATTAGTTGACATTCTGCATTTGTTGACCTCCTGTTAGAGATGATCTAATAACTGATAGAAAGAGAACAATGTTTTGACTGGTGAATACACACAATAATGGAACACATTAAATCAAGTGTTCATGTGCTACCATGGTCCCACCCTAGGAACTTTGATCAACATGTTCACCCACATCAGCACGGAGACCCAGGGACCAAGAACTAAAGAGACCAGGTAGCATCAGGACTTTCAGCAATATATGCATTTAGACACCAAGCAACAAACACCCAATGACCTCTGGACCAGGAAACAGTGATGGGTCCACATAACGACCTAGGAAATAAAAGGACTGGGCAACAAGCAGTAACCAGGAAATACAAAAATTGGCAATCTGGAGAGGGTAAGGAGGACCTAGGGACTGAACAACATGGAGACGGGTGCATAATGAGAACACAAATATAAGAACCTAGAAGCCAGGCAACATAGGGGACCCAAGGACTAGACAATATAGAAGATCCAGGAACATAGGAACTGTACAATAAAGAATCTAGAGCATGAGCAAAAGGAGCAAAATATGGACATAGGCATCAACAAAATGGGGATGTAGGGATTAGGGAAACCTAAAAACCAGGACCGTAAAAACCGTGAACATGGGGGAAAAAAAGTTCTTTGCTAATAACAAACATTACAGTGTAATGGTTTTACAGTATCATATCATTGTGAAACCTCCCATCTTGTGTGTGTGTGTGTTTCTCCACACAGGATCTAATGTGTGTGGTTTGACAAACTGGTTCCACAACTAACAGAAATAACGAGCAATATTGCTCACACAGTGACATTGCGGTGTGTGTGTGTTGGCGGGGGTATCTGACTGCTCACTCAGTTTCACGCAAATGAATGTTGAGTGATTAGAAAGAGACAGAGGACAAGCAGTTATATTTAATACAAAGCGCTAGTGGCACACACACACACACCTTTGATTGGATGTTACAGAATAGACATGTCAAGGTGTGGAAAGGAAAGAAAACATACACTGTCACCCATGTGTGTGTGTGTGTGTGTGTGTGTGTGTGAGTGAGAGATATATAAAATGGAGTCCTCCAACCAAACCCCAGTAGAATCTTTAACATTTTACTGCCAGATTTAGCACCTGTTGTGTGTTATGTGCACTAAACATAGCAACTAGCAAGTAACCTTCTATTTCAACTTTAAATAACAATTTAATTAAATCAATGAGTATATTTATAACTACACAATATTCAGTATTTCAGTAGTTGTCCATTAAATAAATGATTGTTGTTTTGTCAGTTATTATTCCAGATGTTTATTTATGCACCTGCCTACACGCAACCTGCGATGAACTTGTTCTCATTGTCCATCCCACCTGAAGCCTGAACTCTGCCCTGCGCCTATAACCAAAGGTCTCGATTACGCAAGAATTTCAGACACTCTTTGTTGCAATAATAGAAGGATGCAAGGATCAAACCCTTTTGTAGAGAAACAACGCCTGGGTCAGTGATGACGACTAGGAAGGTGACAGGAAGACATGCGTGTCTGCTTCACAAAAAGGCTAAAAGAACACCGGAGGCATAAGTCATACAAATATTCAAGCATTATACTAACATTATAAACAATTAAAGTGTTAGCGAGATCGCTTGCCCTAAAATGCTTATATCGTCTACAACAAAAGAAACAATCATATATTCTTCCAATAAAAATAAATGAAGAACTTTATAAATTAGTGTGGAGCAAAATAGCACCATATGTACACCATAAACATAATAGTACACAACAAATAGGGCTGGGCGATATGACAAAAATATTATATCATAAAGCTTGAGGACATTTCTACGATACATGATACACATCACGATAAATAATTACTGTCTGCAAAACAAAAACCATTAAACTGAGTTTGACGATACTTTTCTTTAACGTCTACAAAGACAAATAAGAGCAAGTTTAAAAATAAATCAAGGCCATCCATTCAGTACCATTTCATTTGCAATTATTACAAATCTAAAAACCATACCAATGATGTCTCCGAAAAGTGTATTATGAAATCATTTACCACAATATTGATATATCGTCCAGCCTGAACATCAAGAATCTAAAATCTTTACTAATCCTTAATCCTGGTGCTGTAGTTTAAATGATTTCCATTTGGTCAGTTTTATGGTCCTTTATGCTGAAAGTCATGTGACCAGCAGAACAACAAAAAGGGTTAAATAACAAGCGAGGAATCGCTCATGACTCAGTATGTGATAAAATAAAATCAAACTGTTCCCAAACAAAAGATGTCAGAAAAATTGGAAGTTACAGTTTTACTTTTGACTGTTACAAAGTACTGACACTGGAGGCTCCTTCCATACATGTTAAACAAACATTTCTCCTCAGCGAATTTTTAATGATTATTATCAGTCGAGCGTCCGCTGTAAGAGTCCCTGTAAACGAGCCGTTACTACAGAAACCATAACGCATTAGATTAACACAAGTCAGAGCTGCTGTTATAGAGAATTAATCTACACCTTTGGACCAATCAAAATCCAGAACTCAGCAAGGTGCTGTAAATCATCATAAACATATAGTGAACAGAATGTCACGGAAGAGAAGCTATAACAAATTAAATACGCTTGTATTTTGGGCTGCAACTAGCTATTCTTTTGATAACCGATTAATCTGTTGATTATTTCTTTGATTAAATTGATTAATTGGCCAATTATTATTTTCTGTATTTTTCCCCTCGAAAAAACACGTTATTTCACATTCTGTCTGATGTTGTCCTTCAAACATTGAGCAAATTGAAGACTAAGAAAAAAGGTATTAAACATTTATTTAGGATATGCTTATACATGGTGCAAAATAATTTTTTTTAAATATTAACATTTTTTGAAAACAAAAAAAACAAAGCAACTGATTGTCGACAAGTTGTTGCAGCCCTACTTGTATTTACGGATGTCACAAGAACCGATACTTCTGTACCAAGTCGGTACCAACATTCATAAAACGGGACGGTACTTGTTTTTCTGCAGTAGCGTGGGTACTATGGGTAATGAAGGTACGGAGGTTGCAGTTCTTTCAGAACTGATGGGGGCGGCAAATACGCACAAGTGTTTTAGTCGGTCTACAAGTGGTGAAGAAGAAGAACACCTACAAGCACATGGGAAAAACTACAGAAGATGGCAACAATTTTAGCTCCGTTGAGAGGAAAGGAGAGAAAAGGTAGAATCGGCTGAAATTGTTCATTTCAAACAAAGCGAGGAAACACCTCGAATTTGGCAAAGCACCTGAAAGACACGACCTATATTACAGTGCATCCAGAAAGTATTCACAGCGCTTCACTTTTTCCACATTTTGTTATGTTACAGCCTTTTTCCAAAATGGATTAAATTCATTATTTTCCTCAAAATTCTTTTTTTTTATTTTTAATAAATTTGCAAATATTTCAAACAAACATCTTTCACGCTGTCATTATGGGGTATTGTTTCTAGAATTCTGAGGAAAATAATGAATTTAATACATTTTGGAATAAGGCTGTAACAAAATGTCGGAAAAGGAAAGCGCTGTGAATACTTTCCGGATGCACTGTATGTTTGTTAAAGGCAGCTGAGATGTACTCACTTGTTGCCAGTAGTTTAGACATTAATGGCTGTGTGTTGAGTTATTTTGAGGGGACAGTAAATTTACACTGTTACACAAGCTGTACACTCACTACTTTACATTGTAGCAAAGTGTCATTTCTTCAGTGTTGTCACATGAAAATATATCATCAAATATTTACACAAATGTGAGGGGTGTACATACATACACACACATTATATACATATATAGAGGGGTTTTTTAAAGAATTATGCATGTTTATAACAATCTGTCCTATTAATATGCTTATTCTGCTCACTCACTAAGCAACTTTTTACTTATTTTTTAAACATATGCTAGTCAGAAAAAGCTCAAAAAAAAAAAAAAAAAAAAAAAAAACATCACAGGAGGAAGAGGAAATACAACATCAAAGGAGAGACAGCACCAGCAACATATCGGACAGTATTTAGGCTTACCATGCTGTTCACATGCTCACCGTTTTACAGGAGAACCTGTCTGATCAGTGCTGACTTGACAATAACTCGATCTTTCCGGGAAGAAAATCTCAGCGTTGTTTTAGGTGAGGTGCGTTTAAACACGTGTGAGGAGAATTACCGTAAGAGAAACCTAAGCACCTGCCCTCGTACACACCCGTTCTGGGTTTTGCACAAGCTCACATGGACTGGTATGTCCAAACACACTGATATAACAAGGTGACGCCTGCAACAGGTTGAAAACAAGTGCAGAGTTTATGACGCAGAAGTCATGCACAGACTTGATCTGACAAAGAGGAAAATCTCTCACGACACACCAGAGATCCTGAAACAAATCCAGGACAAATCACATTCCTATTAAAACAAAAACTGATAAGTAAGAATTTCCCATACAATAATTTGAAAATCTCGCGAGATTAGCAAAATGACCGCCTAGATTATATTGTAACCATCAACAGTTTTGAGGGAAATTTCTCCTTATGCATGTTTCTTGGTGGTGTTTCATTGGATTCTTGGAGATGGCAACCCTGTAATTCTGATCTCCAGACAACAGCAATGTGAAAGTCTGAAAAACATGGAGGACAGATATAAAAGATTAAACTGTGAACTAAATCAGCAGCCTAAATTTGTTGGGTCCCGTGTGGGCCAGGTCTTACTTTAGATTTTAATGTGCAGTGACATTAATGCTGAACATTAAAGAGCATTTTTGTCGCAGTTTGATTTCGGAATCAATGTTTAGACTTTATAAGACTAGCGCTCAGCTGTTGATAAAGTCAAGGTCAGGTGAAAAGAAATACACTGGGTACACACACAGTCTGACCAGGGTATGAAAATGGCATGCTGTAAACAGGACTTTTAAAAACTGCATCTTATTCTGAATAAGGAGAACCTCAGAACGGTCTCTCTTCCAGTTTCTAAATTGCCTTCTTCCACAGTTTCTTAAAAAAAAAGAGAAGCTTCTCAAAACTTTCCTTTTTAAGGAGAATCATAAAAACACTTTCACCACAAAACCAACTGAAAAGTATTATTTCATAACTCTCCCCTTCTCGAAACCATATCCGTTCCTGAAGACACTCCTCCAAACAGTCTCCCTTCATATAAAGGAGAAGCTCCTCAAAATGGTCTCCCTCCCTGAAGAACAAGCTCCTTATAAAAATGCATCTGCAGAAGCTTCTCAAAACGTTCTTCCCTAGAAAATGAGAAGCTTCTCAAAACCTAAAGAAACAGCTCTTCAAAACTGTTCCTCCTTTCTAAGAAGCAGCTCCTGAAAAAGGGCTCCTTCTCTATTAAGGAGAAACTTCTAAAAACTGTCTCAACCCTGGAGAAGTAGCTCCTCAAAATTGACTCTCCGCCTGAAAGTGGATCATTTTGAAATGCTCCCATACTGAACGAGTTCCTCAAACCGTCCTGCCTTCCTGGAGGGAGCTCCTCAAACCGTCCTGCCTTCCTGGAGGGAGCTCCTCAAACCGTCCTGCCTTCCTGGAGGGAGCTCCTCAAACAGTCTTCACTTTTAAAAGGAAAGCTCCTCTTAACTGTCTCACCTGAGCTGTCTCACCTGAAGGAGCTCATCAGGTCTGTCTCCTTTCTGAAGGACATGGAGAATTACAGACAAAAGACGGAACTAAAATTCGAGAAGGTGAGATAAACCGATGATAAATGTATTGATATGGAACGGCAGTAAAAATGATTAGATAAAAGTTTCTCCTCCTCCTAGCATCTAGACAGTGTCATCAGACGGAGTCATCAGATGGTGTCAGCTGTGGGTGTGGCATTGTAACCGAAAACACTCCATGGAGACTAAACACTCTCAGGAGTTAGATGTGAAAAACATGGCTGCTGGTGTTTACGCATGCTAATCCCACAAACTTAAATCACTTACGAAATTCTTCTTTCGGTCTGTCTCACTCTTAGTCTGTCTATCTGCCTATGTCTCTCTTTTTTGTCTGTCTCTCTTGTCTTTACCTGTCCATCTCTTTTGGTCTACCTGCTTGTCTGTCTGTCTCTCTCTCGAGTTCTCCTTCAACCTGTGTATGTCTCCATTTGTGTCTCTCTTTTCATCTCTCTCCTTCAGTCTTTCTGCGTGTCTCTCCCACCATCTGTCTCTCTTGGTTTTTACCTGTCTGCCTCTTTTGGTCTACCTGCTTGTCTGTCCCTCTCTTTAAACCCATGCAAGTCTCCATTTGAATCTCTCTTTTCATCTCTCTCCTTCAGTCTTTCTCCCTGTATCTCTCCACTTGTGTCAGTCTCTCCCTCCATCTGTCTCTCTCTGCCTCTCCATGAAATCCATCACTGAATTTTGAAAATGCATATGTGATGTGTGTGTGAGAGAGAGAGAAATCAAAAGCGAGAGCGAGCCAGAGAGAGAGAGCCCATTCCCTCACTTTCCCCACTCTGTCTCACCAGAACAGAAGTGGTTTGATCACACACGCTTCCTGAATCACATTTCTCACCCTACTTTGGTTTATTAGAATCTTGTTGAAGAACCGTTTTAATATTCCAGCAGTTTTAAAGCCCAACATGAACTTCCCCTGTGTTCCAGTTTAGAGCCAGTGTTGCTGGTGTGTGCGCGTTTCTTTCTCAATGCAGGAAATCCCAAAATCCTCTGCACCAAACATGGAGGATGGTTTATAAATGTACGTTAGCTCATCCTACAGTTTCAGTTTCACCATCTCGTTTCCTTCTGCTGCGTCTTTCCCAACACATGATTCAGAATGTAATATGGAATATGATTCACTGCACAGGACTAAAGAGACTTTCATACTCGTACACAAACACACACACATTGAGGTGATGTACAGGAAGCAGTGAGTCATTTTACAGCACCATGGTGCACAGTGCTACAGCAACTTCAGCAAAAACACACACCCACACCTGCCCCTGGCTCTGAAAGATGAAGCACAACGCTGCACTTGTATTCGTGGTGTGTCGAGGGAGCAGGTAACGGCCGATTATAGTGTAGTTACAGGCACACATTCTTAAGGAGCCACTGGTTCCTAAACCCTAACTATTTAGGCGTTTACATGTAAAACTTTGAAAGGAAAAAAAAACCCATACGTCACATTGCACAGTTCTTACTTCATTTGTGCTCTCTACAGTGTTCTCTCAGGGCTGCTCTCTCACACAGCCTTATGTCTTTCCTATCTGTTCAGGGTTCAATGCATTTTCCACTTCACTCCTGTAGCCATGCTGATTTAAACTGCCTCTCGGTGCAGAGGAGCCAGAACACAGGAGACTCAATTAACTGCAATTCACCATCATGTGGTAATGACTGAGCGAGTCCGGCGAGGGTGACTGTACCTTCCATTGCAACTTTCACAGGCTGAGTCAGTCTCTACTGTCACCATCTGGTGTACAGGAGGCAGAATTAAGGACAGACAGGGAGTGAGAACAGTCTGGATTTTTTATTTGGCCATTTACATTCCTTGTCAGTGTTCTGTGACCAACGTTAGCTAACATTAGCTAGCTAAGCTATATAACGCACGTTAATTAGCTCAGCCCTGCGCGGGTTTCTAATGCTGCGGAGTTTAAAAATAAAAAAGGAAATAATTAACACAGTTAATAACACTGTTCAGACAGTTTTAGTTTCTGATTGTTTTGTGGACATCACAAAATGTAACTGCGCCATGAATGCGCTTATTACAAAGAAAGTCAGCAAAACCTTTGTAAAATAGGCGTGAATGTTTAGTTCAGTGAAAGCATTTATACACAACTTTACTAAAATAGAGATAATCAAGGTGCTTTGTGAATTATCATCTAGTGGCATAAATTATAACATTATAAATTATAAATCACAATGCTCAGTGATGTATGGGAACTTGAAGTTGATAACTTACACACATTTTGATGTGGACAGATTGTGTTTCCTTCCACACATGGATGTGGGTCAGTGTAAGCTGAAACTGAAGTGGACAAACTGGTATCTGGTGTGTGTGAGCATTTGTTCCATCACCTGCCTCTCAGTTGTGCACGCTCTCGCACTCTCTCCCTCAAACACACAGTGTATTTCTCAGCTTACCCTCCTGTAGTGTTTCTCTGTTCCTTTAATAGCTCAGTCTAATCCCACTGTTTCTGTGTGAGAACATTTGGGTTTGACACACATTTCTATGGTCTCTCACATACGATCTTAAGTAGTGCCTTTGCACTTATCCAGTTTGACTTTCCTGCATCATTTTTTCTGTCTGACTTGCCTAAATAAACAGTAAGACAGAAAGAGCGCCACACAGAGAGAAAGACAGAGAGAAAACGAAGGACAGATGGATAGAGAGGATTCTGGATGCTCTCAATCTTCTGGATGCTGAGTGGACAGATAAAGAGCTCTGAGGTCATGTTACACAGAACACAAATGAGTGGCTGTGACCTAATAAACACCATCGTACTGAAGGAGAGATGAGAGCCACAGCTTCCTGACTTTAATACAAGTGTGTTAGTGTGCTTCAATTCTTATCTCTGTTCAACAGACAGAGAGAGAGAGAGAGAGAGAGAGAGAGAGAGAGAGAGAGAGAGAGAGAGAAAACCATCAGAAAGGTGGCTGGTTTCACATTAACTTTGTACCAGTTTGAAAAGGGAACTCTTGGTGGTTTTTCTATCGCTGCGGTGTGTGTACATTAATAAACCAGAGTCAAGTCTATAAATGAGCTGTCCCTAATTCCTCACACTAATCTCATTATGAAGAGAGAAAAAGAGAGACACAGAGACAGAGACAGAGAGAGAGAGAACAGAGAGAATAAGAAGTTATAAACACAGTGTGTACGTGAGCGCGTGTGTGTATGCATGTGCCACACTAAAGTACTAAGTGACAGGGTGGTGTCTGGAGTTAGAATGTTTTCACAATTCCAAATAAATAGATTACAATCCACAAATTAATGTAGGGAGATTTACAAAAAATAAACAAATTCACAAATGTATTGAATGAAATCCACAAATATATGCGAGTAGTTTCACAAAAAAAATGTAATTAACAAATAAATCAAATGAGATTTGCAAAGGAAAATTTATGTTTTTAACAAATGTTTGTCACAAACAACTCTGCCTTGCATTCGTTTGTGGATTGCGTCCTGTGCATTTCTGTGCGAATTTTTGGAGTTTGAAAAATTTCTAGCGTGTGCACACAAATAGACAAATAGTTGGACCCCGCTGATCATCTACTCAAGCCAATCAGATAACCGCCACATTGCACTGACCAATCGTAGCACGTTCTCGCTCCAACCAATCACATTTTGTTTTACAATCAGGATATGAACAGATTTATTGCACTGAGCTTGTGTGATGAAACAGCAACGTTATCACCCCCAATATTGATTATTTTTCCAATAGCACATCCCCAAGTGTTTTATTCCTCTTATATTACAGCAACTTAATTATAAATTTCTTATTTATTAAAAGAATGACATACGTTTTACCCATTTATAGTTAAGGAAGCAAGTTAGTTCCTCTTCTCACTTGCACTATAGCAGCTATAAAACACTAATTCCCTCAGCAGCCAATTATTCTTCCTCTTGATATTAATTAGAAGGGAAAAAATCGTTATATCATGTTATATCATGTGCTGGAGCGACCGCAAAGCAGCGTAAACACACAGACGTGAATCAGCTGGTGTTAAAGATGTTAAAATGTTGAGCTATATAGTTTTTCACAAACAAATAAAATAATTTTTTCCATCATTTTTAAAAAGAAATCATGCTAGATATCGTGCATCACAGAAACGTAGAAAAAAAATCGCCAGAATATCGTGATATGATGTTTTTGGTCATATTGCTAATCTCTAGATAGATTAACAATAGAGGGATAAGTAATCAGATAAGAGATATATAATCTTTAGAAATAATTAATCAGTGTAATAAAATGTAACACTGGAGTTTCTTACCGTGTGTGTCACTGCGTCCACATGGCCAGTGTGTGTCCACTCCTCACACTCCAGGGCCATTCAGGCGCGCGCACACAAACACTTCACTCTATACACTTTATACATACACACACACACACACACACACACACACACACACACATACATACAGTCCCGGTCCCAACAGGTGAGGTTTATTCCGTACAAAAAAAATCTCTTTCGCTCCTTCTTCTGATGAACTGCTCTCTGTTATCCACACAACACACACACACACACACACGAATTCACAAACTCCGAGTGAACAACACAACTCGCAGCTGCCAAGAGTTACTGAGTTACTGAGTTAAACCCCGCCCACTCTCTCCGGCTCTGTAAGGCTGTTGCCAGGCGACCGGTCCTCAAAAGGGAGGCATGCGGGGGTGTGGCTTTTCGCCTCAGACGTCACCTGATTTGCATATTAATGAGATCCCGTAGAAACAGGGAAATGAAAGATGAACAGACGCACACACACACGCACACACACACGCACGCACACACTTTCACTTTAAACATTAAACACAACTAATCTTACAATCATATATATATATATATATATATATATATATATATATATATATATATATATATATATATATTGCGATTGCTTATGTATATGCTTTAAAATGCTAAATACTTACATTGTTACTCATTAAACTGGAATTTGTTTGTCTTTTATGTGGTTTTTTTAGTTTGTAAATGTTTACGTTTGTGCATGACATAAAAATAAATACGTCAAATATCAGTTTTATCCATTAGAACCTATTTGATTTGCGGAAAATATTATATTATTAGTTGATTTAAAAAAGAAAATAGAAAAATAATTAGGTCAAAAATTAATAAAAATGCTTTTAATAACCAAATAATAGCCAAATACATTAATCCACATTCTTACACTCTTATTTAGCTGTTTTTTATTTATTTATTTATTGGAAAACTTTAGAAATCTGTGATCACCTGAACCCTCATTTATATTGAGGTATGACTTCTAAAGACAGATATGGATAGAAATTTAATCGAAACAAACAAACACAGAAAATAAAATGAACTAAATAGTATATAAAGTTATAAGGTTACAGTTCTGCATAACTCTGCTCCTAATGCTTTAATGCAAAATATGGAGCAATATCAGTTGTATTTGTTGTAGAGAGCGGAAGCCTGAGTGGGAATTTCACCATTTACACAGGAACATTCAACAAACAACAACAACAAAAAAAACAGGAAGTGGAAATTACACACATGCAACAGATCTAGTGTTAGCTAACATCAGTCTAGTTTCAGTCTCAGATGTCTGTGTACTCCACTTTACTTTTGATCATTACAGTGCAAAAGATTAAAATAAATCTACTCATAAAGTGAGGATAAAAAAGTTTTGTACATCATAAAGTGACTTTTTGATAATTATGGTCTTTCTATCACAGCAGTTTGTATTGTGACAGCTAGCTATGATTCTGCATTTAACTAAAAGAAAGAAAACACCCCCTTGACTCAGAATTCCTACTTGGGGACTCAGACAGGTCTCCTCAACCCCAAGTGAGGTCAAAACAAAATGGCTGCTAACAACATGAACAGTTACACACAGCAGAACTTTCTGCTTTTAAATGACACACACACACACACACACACACACACACACACACACACACACACACCTGATGCCATAGGAGAACCTTTATAAGTTGCCTCAAAGAACCTTTTACTCTCAAGTGCTCCCGAAAACCATGTATTTACTGGTGCTTTAAAAACTATATAAATGGTTCTTCAGAGCAATGCAACAATGAACCATGTTATCATAAAGTAAGTTCTCTAAAATTAAACCCTAACTTTCTAGAGGTTTAGAGTGATGCCAGGAGAACATTTTCCTCTCCCACAAAACATTTTATAAGGTCCATTCTAACCTTTTAAAGGATGATACCTTGAAGAACCAATACACTGCTCTGAAGAACCTATAATGAAATAACTTCTTTAAACTCTAAAGAAACATACAGCCCAAATCAAGAATCCTATACAATGAAAAATGGTTCTTGACAAGAAGAAAGTTCTTTGTAGGATTTATGGTGGTATAAAGAACCATTGAGGATCCTTTAGTTTTAAGTGTATACACACGTATTAGCTTTAGATCAATCAGCATACAGACATGTCCACTTGTCAAAGGCAGTAGCTGCTGTAGCTATCTGTATTCAGTTCACTTGTAATCGTCCAAGTTGTTACCATGCTAGCTAAGATTAGAGAGAGTAGAGATGTAGCTGCCGTCAGTTAGCTTTTTTTTTTTTTTGCTTGTTTCTTAGGTGAAGTGTGAAGCACAGACATGGTTCAATTTTGTGAAATTTAGTATTTTTGAAAATGATAAATAATTTAAATAAATAATTACAAGTGGTGTTATTTTTTAAACGTTTGCAAGAACAATGTATAGGTGAGTACTTGCACAGATTTCATATGAATAAGGACTTCCACCAAATCTAATGATAGTATAGTCGGTCCTCCACATTGATAGGGGTTAGAGGGGCAGGATCGAATTCGAATGTGGAAAAATTGTGAATATCTCTAGTCCCCATATTTAACACAAAAACAAAGTGAAACAATACACTGTACTACAACAGATGGCGTAATGGCGAGCAACTGCAGAAGCTGACTTCGCTGTACCAAGTATATCTAAATAATTCTAATCACTTTATTGTAAGGTCTTCACTTTTTTTTGTCTCTTGGGAACTCTTTCAGAAGCACTAGAAGCATTACGCTTTGGACTCATGATTACAGTTGATATATTACTGCAGTTTAAGGACCGCAATAAGTTGAGAGAAATGCAAGATACACCGCACACTGAGAGACAAAACTCACAGGTGAGTGAGGCCGAGTGCGTGACCTCCCCAAACACACTGTGTAGTCTACAGTTCTTCAGCCAACTAAAACATTATACATAATCTAACTTTTTATAATAAATTTGTATAAATTTGTATATTATATATATATATATATATATATATATATATATATATATATATATATATATATATATATATTATTCTATTTATCATTTACTACCATAAATATATACACAAATTTATTATAAAAAGTTACATTATGTATAATGTTTTAGTTGGCTGAAGAACTGTAGATATTATACACACACACACACACACACACACATTGTTCCCTTAATCTCAATTTACAGAGGTGGAAGTTGTGTTTCTCAACATGAGCTCCTGTTGCTCAACACCAACATAAAAAAGTGTGTCACTGAACACATCAACACCAACATTCAGGAAGTGAGATTATCTTCTGCTTGAAAGTCCAGAGTTATAAAAAATTCTAAATATCCAGAACAAGATGGATTAATTATATGTCATGGCAAAGCGTTTAACCAAGCCAAGCATCGTGAAGGGAAGAGAATCTAATCTCTACCGATGCTCTATCACTATTCAGAGTTCAGAACAGAGACATAGATCTGTTGTTCTCTCGTGTTCATCTCTCATCAGTGCAGCTGGATGTCTGACCTCTCATAATGACGAGAACAATTCATAAACATGAAGAGAAACGATTCATGTGAATTTTGCATTGTTCTAAAGAGGTTGGTCATTTTGTCTTTAAAGTTTATCCATAAAACTCATGAAGTCACAATCATGCAGTGTGTGATCTCCTCTAACACAGTAATACACACACACACACACACACACACACACACACACACACACACACAGCTCTGGTGAGGAGTATCAGCTTCATCACCTATAATGTGTGCAACATGAAAACATGAGTTAATAAAGTTTCTTCTCTTCCTCAAGTCACAGCGCCTTCACTTTCACATCACAGAGCGGTCTGTCAGGAAAACTGGACTGTAGAACAGAGATTGGGGGGGAGGGAGAGAGAGGGGGGAGTGGGAGAGGGAGAGAGAGAGAGAGAGGGGGGAAATAAAGAGAGAGAGAGAGAGAGAGGGATGAGCGCTAATGAAGTGGAAAGGAATTTACCCTCCTAAGTGGACTCTGAGTGGGTGAGTGAGTTTGGTTCTGTAATTCCCTCAGGCCGTGTGTTTAAAATTTGTGTGTTTAATGTTTGTGTTTGTTTCACAGATGAGGCTCATCAGGATTCTTTTCAGATCGCTCCGAGTTTAAAGATGATGCTTAAAAGGTCAGACTGAACCAAGATTCTTCTTAATCCGACATAAATGTAGAAATATTAGCACATGAACTCTATAACACCATCAGAAAATTGCTTAAATTCAATTCAACATCCTTAGACCACAGAATTCTGAATTGCTGAACACCGGATTGCAATTGGTCAGAAGTTGTTGATTAATTCTCTATTACAGCAGCTCTGACAGTAGCACAGGTTTTTATTTATCTCCACAAAACCGACAATAGATCAGAATTTTAGTTTTCGTTTCCTCATATTTATATCTAGATGTTTGTACATCTAGATGTCTACAAAAATGTCTACAAAAACAACAACCAAAAGAGGCTGCAGTAAAAGCCTGCGAAAGCGTCATAAGCAACAATTTCAGTGAGTCACAGGCTTGATGCACTTATTGTAAGCTCACCTAAAATTTGGTAGTCTAAGTTGTTTAACATATGAGGGAATGAAAGCTGAAATTCTAATCTATCCTATCATATTGTTCTTTTGATCTCAAACCCAAATGTATTCAGTGTATAGTGAAAACAATAGAATTGGCCTTGCTTTCAGATTGGACCGCACATTAATATATCTATATTTTATTTCTATTATCTAATTAATCTATTATGCCAAAATGGTGACTACCTATTTTAATTTTCTTTAAAAATCCTGATGGGAGCATCAGTAATGAACACCATTAAACTAAAGCGCTTTGCATCTGTAAAGGTAAATGAACTCAGTCAATCACATCCTATATGAGATTATTCAGATACAATATCTCACAAAAGTGAGTACATCCACATATTTGTCTATCTGTCCACAGTGAGTACACCCCTCACATTTTTGTAAATATTTGATATCTTTTCATGTGACAACACTGAAGAAATGACACCTTGTTACAATGTAAAATAGTGCGTGTACATCTTGTGTAACAGTGTAAATTTGTCACATTAAAAGATATAATCAAATATTTACAAAAATGTGAGGGGTGTACTCACTTTTGTGAGATACTGTATATACACAATATGTGCAGAGCAGTTTGAGAATTGGCTTTGGAGAATTTGAAAAATGTCTAATATTGTAGCTTTAAATACATTTAAGAGGAGCAGACTTCAAAGACTGAGCATTGAGGTTTTTTGTATTTGTTTACAAGGTGGAACAGATTAAAGGTTGTTGTTTGTTGCATACAGCCTGTAAAATTAACTGAAAATATTCAATCAGAAAGTAAATTAATTTGTCATGTCTCACACTATGATCCTAAATTCTGTCATAATTGACAAGCTCAACTTCTGCAGAACTGAGCACCATCTTCAAGAAACAGCTAAAGACCCACCTCTTCCGTGAACACCTAACCAAATCATAAAAAAATAAATAAATAAAAAAAAAAGGCACTTGCACCTCTACTCTGCGCACTTCGCTTCTTCTGGAACTCAATTAAAGATCTTATATAGTAGCACTACTTGTATTGTTCTCTGCTTGATATCACTTTGCTTGTATCTCTCATTTGTAAGTCGCTTTGGATAAAAGCGTCTGCTAAATGAATAAATGTAACTCTTTAATGCTCTACATAATAAAACCAGCTAGACAAAGTATGTCCTTCAGAACTAGGGCAATAGGGCTGATCCTCCCTTCAGGCAGCACATGTCCTAGTTAATTGCCAAACTTTAATTACTGTAAAATATTTCAGTTGTGTTATGAGTTGGCTGTTTCATATCACGTCACCATCTTGTCCATTTTTTAAATTTAGTCCAATGATCTTTGTTAACTTTCTTTGCATAGTTACATCCTAAATCCTAAATGAGGGCGGCTGTGGCTCAGTCAGTAGAGTGGGTTGTCCACTAATCGTGGGGTTGGTGGTTCGAATCCCGGCCTGGGTGATCCCATGCCGAAGTGCAAGACACTGAACCCTAAGTTACCCCCGATGGCAAGCTAGCGCCTTGCATGGCAGCTCTGCTACCATTGGTGTGTGAGTGTGCTCCCATTTGTAAGTCGCTTTGGATAAAAGCGTCTGCTAAATGAATAAATGTAATGTAAAATCCTAAAGTTATCATTTACAGTAAGACATTTTTTAAGTTTCTGTCAATATTTGTTCAGATTTCTCACTTTGGTAGGTGACTATTTGGTATCCTTTTTGAAAAAGGACACACTCATTCCACCTTTAAAAGAAAAACAGAACTGGCCACTCAGACAAGGAAACTGTGCTGAACAAACTGACCAATCAGTGATGTGGGATTACAGACCTTTAAGATTGATCACTTAACCAATCAGGCACTGAGGAAGCAGACAGATCATCAATAAGGGATAATGAAGCGTGGGAATAGAAACTGTTAGACTGAATGATTGATGAATTCAATTCTTAAAATAAAAAAAAATAATAAACAAAACTAATGACCAACAAAACCATAACTAAAACAAAAACATATAATTCTGCTAGAGTTTCCTATGTCACTCTAAATGCTGGAAGTTGCAGATTATTTCCCCCACTTACTAAGTCATGTTTATAAAGGTTATATTGCACATCTAACATCAGCTTTTTAGCTACTGACCATCATAGGAAAAGGTGCACATCATGCAATCAGTGATGAATAAGTCTAAACTGTATTTAAAAAAAACAGTGAAAGCATCTGTTTCATTCTCTCATTTGTAATTATGACTGATGTACTGTATTTATGATCATTCCAATAGGCACTGAGTGTGAATTTGCCAGTATTAAAGTCATATTCTTGTTGTAAAGCAAATAATCCTAATTACAGTAAACCTAATGAATTTCTGTAAATAATGTGAGCATGTAAGTGCAGGGTGACAGTGTGCCTGTACTGTACAGAACCACTTTTGATATTTATTTGATATTATCAAAAAAATCAGAGAGAAAATAGGATTATGGCATGAACAGCAGCTCTGACAGTAAAGCAGGTTTATACTAATGCACTCGTTCTAATATGTTATCATTTCTATAGTAACAGCTCGTCCACAGCGAACGCTTCACAAAATATCGTCAATGTGGTGAAGTTTTACTGTAACATTTCTGGAAGGAGCCTTCAGTGTCAGCACTTTGTAACAGTTGGAGGTAAAGCTGTAGCTGTCAGTTTTCCAACACCTTCAGGACAGAGGAGTTTATCCAGTTCTTTGCGATTTCTCGGTAACATGCGTAACCAGCTGTGTTTTATATTTCATACTTGTCAGCGGTCTAAACAAATCAAAACTTTACCAAAGGACTGCATCCTGATTTTACTTTTTATGACCCATTTGTCTTGGATCAGGCTGACGAATCTACTCTCAGTTGTCTAGCACAGGAAAAATTGTCAAAAAATGTCAAAGAATAATGATAATCCGTCATTTGAAAAAAAATCACATTCCGAAATTGAATGAAATTTAAAATATCCGAGCTTTGAAAAAAAAGCTACATTTAATATATAATAGTGAATTTGAATTTCAAATTAAAATCCATGTTTCACAATGCTTGGCTGCTTTAGATTTCATTAAAAAAAGCAGCATTTAAAAAAATATATATTATTTTGGTCAAAATTTTTGCTTCATAAAATTGGTTGTGTTATTTTTGTTCAATCATTTGAAAATAATACTGAATATTTTAAACCATTACAAATAACCTACAAAGAAGAATAAATGGTTGAGTTTTTTTTTATTCATTATTAAAAAGACTTAGCCAACAAATCACCCACAACTTTATCTTCATTAAATGAACTATGAACATGCATGAATATGCAAATTAGGAAACACCCCCATGTCCTCCTGCAATCCCTAGCAGCCTAATATCATTAACATTATTCACCTCCAGGGTCCAGGGTTCGAGTCCCGTCGGGGCCATGTGTGTGCGGGGTTTGCATGTTCTCCCCGTGCGTCGGGGGTTTCCTCCGGGTACTCCGGTTTCCTCCCCCAGTCCAAAGACATGCATGGTAGGTTGATTGGTGTGTCTAAAGTGTCCGTAGTGTATGAATGGGTGTGTGTGTGTGTATGTGATTGTGCCCTGCGATGGACTGGCACTCTGTCCAGGGTCTACCCCGCCTTGTGCCCGATGCCTCCTGGGATAGGCTCCAGGTTCCCCCGTGTCCCTGAAAAGGAGTAAGCGGTTGAAGATGGATGGATGGATGGATGGACAGATTAACAGAGTCCTGATTTACACCCTTACTGCTTTATTTACAAAAATATAACACAAGTTACCATAACAACCACAAATTTGTCCATCACTAACATTAAACATATTTTCTTGCTAGTTAACTTACTACAAAGTTTCTTCAGCTGATGGTTTCTAGATATCTTCTAATCTTGGTCAGGATTGGTGAAAAAAACTGTGGGGCTTATTTAGTGACATCATAAATTGAGCTAGTGCGTAGTCCCACCCCAGATTCAGTCAAATTGTGAAAATTGTGAATTACACTGAATTACACTAGATGTAATACAGTATAAATAAAGATAGCTGGTAAACCCTGTAGCTAGGTAAGAACGTTATGAAAATATGAGAAAAAGAAACCCTACAGAACTGAGACTCTTTAATGCACTATATATTAAAACCAGCTAGACAGAGTATGACCTTCAGAACTAGGGCAATATAGTCGATCCTCCCTTCAGCCAGCACTGGTGCTATGAGCTGCGAAGCATTTCATCTCTGTCAGAATGCATGTCACCATTTTGTCCCCAGGGTAAACTTTATTCCAATTATATTTATCAACTTTTTCTTTACATAGTTACATCCTAAATGGTGAGTTCTGATTGGCTAAAAGCAGCAGGAACATGTACAGTACATGAAAGTTAAAGCTGCACCTAAATCAACACAGATACGTCAATTATCTACAAGGACATTTTTCATACAGTCAAAGGCATCATTTAGCCATTATTATATTTAATTATAAATAGATAATTAATAGACTTGAGAATGGCTGTTCCAGCTTATATAATAAGGAGAGTAATTTTACTGTCAGAAGACAATTTTGAGTAAATCAGGTGTAAGGTCTGAAATGCAATCTGAGGAATTTTGTTGTGACATTTTGTTGAACATTTAGTCAACATTACTCACAGTGACTTTTAAAGGGATTTATTTATTTATTTACATATTTATTTATGTATTTTTTAAAAACATTTACTTCACGATCTCAGCTACAGTAATACAAAAAAGTAGTATACTGTTTGTGTATTGCTTATCTGCTCCAAAACATATCAATATTAAACAGTTAAATTTTTTTGTGAAAACTACACATCATCTGAAGGGGACAAATTCTTCTGATTACTAATATTAGTTGATGAAGGTTCTAAGAAAATATGTGCTCTACAGTCAATTAGACATTTTTATAGTTTCTGTTGATATTTGTTCAGATTTCTCACTTTGGCAATTGAATATTTGGTATCCTTTTTGAAAGAGGACGCATTCATTCCACCTTTAAAAGAATAACGGAACTGGCCACTCAGATGAGGAAATTGTGCTGAACAAACTGACCAATCAGTGATGTGGGATTACAGATCGTAAAATTGATCACTTAACCAATCAGATGCTGAGGAAGCAGACAGATCATCAATAAAGGATAATGAAGCATGGGATTAGAAACTGTGAAACTGAATGATTCATGAATTCCTTTCTTAAAATAAAAAAACAACAACTAATGACCAACAAAACCATAACTAAAATAAAATAAATAATCCTGCTAGAAATGTTTAAATGTATTTATGATCATTCCAATAGTGTGTGTCTTAGCGTGTATTAAAGTCATAATGTCAGTTACATAGGGCGGCTGTGGCTAAGTCGGTAGAGCGGGTTGTCCAATAATCGTATGTTTGTCGGTTCGATTTCCGGCCTGCATGACTCCACATGCCGGAGTGTCCTTGGGCAAGACACTGAACCCTAAGTTGCCCCCGATGACAAGTTAGCAGCTTGCAGCTCTGCTACCATCGGTGTGTGAGCGTGTGTGTGAATGGTTGAATGAGACACATTGTAAAGCGCTATATAAGTGCGCCATTTATTATTTACATATAGTGGGAAAAGTAGATAATTCTGTGGTGTGTTGTTTTTTTTATTAGTTGACTTTAAAAAAAAAGTTGCAACAATTTTGTTTTAAAGCAAATAATCTGAATTAAATCTAATTAATTTATGCAAATAAAGGGAACCTGTAAGTGCAGTGTGACAGTGTGCTCGTGATGTACAGAACCATTTCTGTTGTAAGATATTTTGCAAAAATTGTCAGAGAGAAAGAGGGATTATGGAGTGGATGATGTGCGTTGAGCTAACAGTCAGGAGTGTTTAGCATTTTTGTGTCCATTTGCAGGATTTAGAAGAAGAGTGTTAGGCTCATGTGTTTCCATATACAGTGGTGTGAAAAAGTGTTTGCCCCCTTCCTCATTTCCTGTTCCTTTGCATGTTTGTCACACTTAAGTGTTTCGGAACATCAAACCAATTTAAACAATAGTCAAGGACAACACAAGTAAACACAAAATGAAATTTGTAAATGAAGG
>JAFFST010046535.1:92707-102887 GCA_022414735.1 Noturus placidus | reverse complement strand
CCGGGTGATCCCATGCCGAAGTGTCCTTGGGCAAGACACTGAACCCTAAGTTGCCCCCAATGGCAAGCTAGCACCTTGCATGCAGCTCTGCTACCATTGGTGTGTGAATGTGGTCTCATTAGTAAGTTGCTTGTAAATGTAAAAATGATATTTCTGTAAAGCTGCTTTGAGACAATGTACCATTGTAAAAAAGTGCTATATAGATTATTATTATGTGTGTGTTTGTGATGGAATCCTGCATTATCATTATTGTGCCTCCAGACTGCTGCAGCTTTCATAAAGCAATGGAATATTATTTCCGCACTCGCACACACACACACACACACACACACACACACACACACACACACACACACACACACACAGACCTCTCTCTATCTGTTATTCTTTCTTTGTCTTTTGTATTTCCCAAAGCTGTGTTTCTGCCTCCCTGTGATTTTTTTCTTTTCTTTCTTTCTTTCTTTCTTTCTTTCTTTCTTTCTTTCTTTCTTTCTTTCTTTATGTCTGTCTGTCTGTCTGTCAAATGTTTTACTAATATTGTTAATATTTAATTCATAATATTAATAATATTTTCCCTATTTGTTCTGTGAAGTTGCTTCCTCTGTCATTCCCCATCTCTCTCTCTTTCTCTCTCTTTCTCTCTCTCTCTCTCTCTCGTATATATCAAATATTATGTATTTACATCACTTTCTTCAGCTGTTTCTGTCCTCTGTATTTTCTATTTTCCTCAGAAAATTTACTTGACCTGTTCCCTTTTCTGTCTGTCACTGTTTCCCTTGCTATTTGCTTTTTTGTTCTATTTTATATACTGTATCCCCCCCCTCTCTCTCTCTGGCTCTCTCTCTCTCTCTCTCTCTCTCTCTCTTTGTATCTCTCACTTGCTGTCTCTGTCTCTCTATCTCACTTTCTCTCTCTTTGTGTCTTTGTCAATTCCTTCTATCTGTCCATCTGTCTGTGTCTCTCTCACTTTCTCTCTCTTTCTGTCTTTCTCAATCTGTCTCACTTTCTCTCTGTTTGTGTTTTTGTCTTTCTCTCTATCTGTCTCTCTGTCTGTTTGTCTCTCTGTCTCGCTCTCTCTGTCTTTCTCTGCCTCTCTCTTTTTAAATCACAGAATCTGTCTTTGTTTCTCTCTTTTACATTTTTTTACTGCAGTGGTGTACTTTGTTTCATATTTATTGTTAAATTGTTTTTTTCTCTGCTTTAACTATCTCCATTTCTTTATTCCTCTGTCTCTATAGATACATGACATTCATATTTAATATTTAATATATATAAAGATAATATAATTACACACCGCTGCAGAGCGGTATGCTCCTTGGTTCTTAAATATGCCATATAACCCTGTGCGTGTGTGTGTGTGTGTGTGTGTGTGTGTGTGTGTGTGTGTTATATCACACACAGCAGGATACGGTCCATAAAGCCAATTACAAAAGCAAACATGAGCAGCTCAGATGCTGAATGACATAAAATTATTGCTGGAATGCAACTGAATGTAAACAACAGGAAAGTAAATGAGTGAAACCTCGTAAACCCCTTGACCTCCTCACCTCACGTGACTGATTCACGTGTCATTACATATCATTAAATACAAAATAAATCTATTTACATTTGAATATCATAATCAGAACTTTGTTGCTTTTATATCAAAATCATGGTGTAGAATTCTGTAAGACTTAATAGACACTAATGCAGTTCATCATTAAATAATGTTAACAATAATAACATATTAACATAGAATTTAACAAAAACACAATATATATTTACACATTTTCTAAAGTCTTGTGTCAATTTATTTGTTGTTGTGTTACAACAACATAAATTTGTCTACGAATGTAAGAAAATGCCAGGGTAAAATTACTGCTAATTGTTATGATTCCTTTGCGGAGACAAGCACTGAAGGACAGTCCAGAGTGCGTGAGGTTGATGGCAGACAGAGTACAACGGTAATCAAGGTCAGTAGATCGGGCAAACAGGTGTAACTGGGATTAGGCAGAATCATAGTCAATAAACACGCTAAAGGTGAAACCAGAATGGTGGGTCAGGAAATACGGCTTGGGACACGACAGAGATGAGGCTGCTGAGCGTTTACTTCGCAAGCTGCTGATGTTAACGAGCCCTTTTTATAACCTTTGATCTGGTGCAATTGTTTGTAATCAAAACTCTGGCGAACTTTAGCGCAGGCATGGCTGGGAAGTTTGCCCCCTCTGTGGGCGGCACTACACGCTGTGAACTGCAGCCGCGAGTTTGCAGAGGCATAACAGAGCCCCCCCAAAGGGCTCACTATTTGAGCTGAATCCCTGTCCTCTGGGGGCCTGGTTTGTCTGGGTGTGCTGTGTGGTAGTCTCTATGCAGATTTGCATCCACAATGTCCTGGGCTGGGATCCAGCACTGCTGGTGGTGGGGAGTCTTCCGGCACAGCCGTGGAGAAGGGCCCAGTATCACTGGTTTGGGGAGAGAGACATGAAACGATGGGGCGATGCGGCTGTGCTTGCCAGGAAGGGTGACTTTAGATCTCTTGTGGAAAGCCACAATCTCCGGGTTGATACCTGGGGTGCTCCCTCCGGCGCCGATCTGCCTTTCATTTGGCAGTGCGGGAGGCCTGCGCTAACTGTTTGTGGGCGCTTTCTCAAACCTGTTCACTCCATTGGAACCTGTTGGAACCATTCATCTACCGCTTGTGAGTCGGTGGGGGAGGCGTTCCAGTGGAACAATGGTGGTTTGTAGCGCAAAACAAGACAGGAGGACAGGCTGTTGGGACTCGTGACCTGGGCATGCAGGCTAGGGTCACAAGTCCCAACAGCCTGTTCTTCCGGGAAACAGTTTGTACCGAAAAGGTACCACCTGGAACTCATCCCGTGGGCCCACACGACACCAGCGACTGGTCATCCGGGGGCCCCTCGCACTTACCAACTGCTGGCTGAGAAGCATTGGTGGCCCCACATGCCTAGGGATGTACAGCAAATCGTATATTCGTGCTCCTTGTGTGCTCAGACCAATGTGCCACGCGCTCTGCCTGCCGGGAGGTTGGTACCACTACCCACACCTGACCGTCTGTGGTCCCACCTGTCCCAAGATTTCATAACGGACTTGCCGGAGTCACAGGGTAATAATTGTTTATAATCAAAAATAAGAACTCTAAGGCTGACACACTGTCCTGAATCCACCCTCCGAAGAGTGGATACAGGACGAGTGGATACAGGACAGTGCATCAGCCTTAGAGTTCTTATTTCCGTGCCTATAAGACAGAGTAAGCTGGAACCTGGAGGAGAACAGGGACCAGCAAGATTGGCAGGGCGTGAGACATTTGGCAGTCCTCAGATATTCGAGATTTGTGTGGTCTGTGTAGATAATTAAGAGGTGGGCGGCCCCCTCCAGCCAGTGACTCCACTCCTCGATAGAAGTTTGCAAAGCCAAGGAAACGTTGCAACTCTCTAACGGTTCTGGGAGCAGGCCATTCAACGACCACTTGAGTTTTGCGCTGATCCATGGTGACCCCTCTCGGGCTAATGATATACCCTAGGAATTGTATTGTGTGTCAGTGGAACTCACACTTCTCTGCTTTTACATAAAGCTGGTGTTGCAGCAGGCGATGATACCTACCGAACATGCATGATGTGTTCTTCTAGAGACGTTGAGTACACCAATATACTGTCAAAATAAGTGATGACATACCTCCCCAGCCTGTCCCTCAGGATGCCATTGATCTGATTCTGGAACACTGAGGGAGCGTTAGCGAGCCCATACGGCATAACCAATTACTCATATTGTCCGGAGGTGGTGCTAAAGGCTGTTTTCCACTCGTCCCCCTCCCTAATGCAGATCAAGTTGTACACGCTACACAGGTCCAGCTTCGTGAAGATGGTCGCGGACCGTAGCTGTTCCAGGGCTGAGGGAATGAGAGGCAGGGGATACCGGTACTTTACTGTCACTTGGTTGAGGCCCGGGGCGCACGGTGGCTTAGTGGTTAGCACGTTCGCCTCACACCTCCAGGGTCCAGGGTTCGAGTCCCGTCAGGGCCATGTGTGTGCGGAGTTTGCATGTTCTCCCCATGCGTCGGGGGTTTCCTCCGGGTACTCCGGTTTCCTCCCCCAGTCCAAAGACATGCGTGGTAGGTTGATTGCGTCCGTAGTGTATGAATGTGAGTGTGTATGTGATTGTGCCCTGCGATGGACTGGCACCCTGTCCAGGGTGTACCCCGCCTTGTGCCCGATGCCTCATGGGATAGGCTCCAAGTTCCCCGTGACCCTGAAAAGGAGTAAGCAGTTGAAGATGGATGGATGGATGGATGGATGGATGGTTGAGGCCCCAATAATCGATGCATGGATGAAGGCCCCTGCCTTTTTTTCTCTACAAAGAAGAAGCCTCCATGGCTCGCTGCTCAGCTGGGGAGAGCAGGTACACATGGCCCCAAGGTGGACTGGCTCCAGATAGAAGGTTGATGGCACAGTCATGGGGTCTGTGAGGTGGTAAACAACTTGCTCTCACCTTACTGAACACTTCGTGAAGGTCGAGATGTGGCTCAGTTGGTAGAGCGTGTTGTCCACTAATCGTAGGGTTGGCGGTTCGAATCCTGGCCTGGATGACTCCACATGCCGAAGTGTCCTTGGGCAAGACACTGAACCCTAAGTTGCCGATGATGGCAAGCTAGCACCTTGCATAGCAGCTCTGCTACCATTGGTGTGTGAGTGTGTGAGTGTGTGTGTGTGAATGGGTGAATGAGACTAAAAGCGCTATATAAGTGCACCATTTACCATTTACGGGGACCATTGGGTAATTTGTTTGTCTGACCACAAGACCTGAGGGTTGTGAAGTGCTAGCCAGGGTAGACCGAGAATAATGGGATGTCTAGTAGAGACCGTGATGTAAAGGATGGTGGTCTCGAGGGCACTGATTTGGACATGGATTGGTTGTGTACTATGGGACATGATTCCCCCTCCTATGTGGGATCCATCAATAGATTGGACCTCATGAGGGTGGAGCAAGGGATGTATGGGGACGCCGAGATCTCACGCCATACTCTCATATATGAAATTCTTGGTCGCTCCGGAGTCCATGAGCACTGAAAGGACAAAAGAACAGCCTGAGTGCTCTAACACAATGGGTAAAGCAAATACATGTGACACGTGTGACCAGAATGGACTAGCGGTGCTCTTGGTTGTCCGTGCTACTCTCAGTTGTTCGAGGTCTCCTATGGGGGGATAGCGGCACGCTTGGTTGTCCGTGCTCCTCTCAGTTGTTCGAGGTCTCCTGTGGGGGCACTGACGAATGACGTGAATGACGCAGTAGAAGCACCATGACTCGCAACGTCTTCTGTCCCTCTCCTCCTCGCGGGTCTAAGCATGCCTGAGCTGCATGGGTTTGGCTGGAGGAACCATCTCTGGTGGCAATGGTCCACACAGCACGGGGTGGTTTTTGCGGTGTAGCCAGTCCAGCCGTATGGCGAGGTCAACGAGGTAATGGAAGGTGAGCTGTTCGCCGTGACAGACTAACTCCTTCAATAGTTTCGGATTTAGCCCCTGGCGGAATGCGGTCTTAAGTGCCGGATCATTCCATCCGCTCCGGGCAGCTATGGTATGGAATTCCAGTGCATATTCCCTCGCAGTGCGGGAGCCTTGTCTGATGTGCAGGAGATCTTGGCCGGTCTCCCAGCTATCGGGTGAATAGTCAAAGGTGTGCTCCCACTCCGCCGTAGCCCATGCCAGGGCTAGCCCGGAGAGAAGCTCCATAAATTGAGTCAGTTTAAGGACCTCCGGCATGTCTGGGTGACTCTCAAAAACAGCTTACATTGTAGCAGGAAGCCCTTGCATCCCTCCGGCTCCCCAGCATATCTCTCTGTTGTAGGCAGGATTGTGCGCAGCCAGTGCGGCCGGAATGTGCGGAAGCTGGCGCCTGAAAGTGCGCAGCCAGCACCTGAAAGTGCGTAGCCGTCGTGCCCGGAAAGTGCGCAGCTTGAATGTGTTGAACATACGTTGAGGCAGCCGGCGGCATATGCATCGTTGGAGCACAGGGCATCGTGAACGGAGATGCGGAAGCGCTCAAACGTGAAACCTACGCACACAAACGTGAAATCTCATCCCGAAGCACCGCTAACGCACGGTTTTGCTCCAGGATGTATTTCTGCCACTCCGGAGAGTTCGCTGTCTGCATACTGGACAAAGTAATCTGTTACGATTCCTTTGAGGACACAAGCGCGGAAGGACAATCCAGAGTTTGTGAGGTTGATGGAAGACGGAGTATGACAGGAATCATGGTCAGTAGATCGGGCAAACAGGTGTAACTGGGATTAGACAGAATCGTAGTCAATAAACATGCTAAAGGTGAAACCAGAATGGCGGGTCAGGAAATACGGCTTGGTACACGACAGAGACGAGGCTGCTGAGCGTTTACTTCTCAAGCTGCTGATGTTAACGAGCCCCTTTTATAACCTTTGATCTGGTGCAGGTGTTTGTAATCAAAACTCTGCCGAATTGGAGCATGGGCATGGCTGGGAAGTGTAGTTCTTGACCGCCCCCTCCATTGGCGGCACTACATGCTGTGAACTGCAGCCGCAAGTTCGCCGAGGCGTAACACTAATAATAAATCTAAACTAGATAGAACGTTAAGGTTATTAGTTAGCACTTATAAGAGTGCTGCTATGGTTACAGATAAGTCACATTATAGCCAATGAAACAAAACATTTAAAATAAAAAATTATACAATCAACTTTTGTCTTTTTTTTGTAGAAGTTCATTCATCCATATGCATCTTGTTATTTTGAATTATACTAAAATAATCTGTACTTATATACTGTACTATATATTCGAATCAACTACTTTACAATAAAACATGAATTCTGGATTGTGATTGGTCAGAAGGTGTTAATTAATTTTCTATAACAGCAGCTCTAACAGTAGCTCAGATTTCTATTAATGCACTCATACTAGTATGTTATTGCTTCTATAGTAACAGCTCGTTCACAGATGAAAATGTGTGTAATCATCGATAGGGTGAAGTTTTTTGTAAGGAGACTCCAGTGTCAGCACTTTGTAAAAGTCAGAGCTAAAGCTGTAACTTGACGTTTTCTGACATCTTTGTGACAGAGGAATTTATGCTTCTAAGCCGTTTCTCTGCAACAAGACAGGAGGTGTTATTTTTGTCTTATTAATTTGGAGAGAGTGAAAAAAGAGAGAGTTTGGTGAAGGAACAAGTGTTTATAGCTGCTATAATGTAAGTGAGAACAGGAACTAACTTGTTAAATGTAGTTATAAAAGGATAAAAAGTATTTACAGTGCTGTTGTAGGGACATATTACAAGAAGTAACATGAAGTAACTTCATCACACCAAACCATTGTCGATTATTTCTCTACAGCAGCACCCCAAGCGTTGGGTTCTTCCTCACATAATGAAATAATATTTTACATGATTGCATCTTGTGTGTTAATACTGTAGTGAAGGTGTATGCAGGGTCAAACAGGATCAAACGCTCTGTTTCTCTGGTTAAAAACCTGATTAACTCACTAAAGCATTAAGCGCTGTATCGACTGAAGCTCACACATGCCTTTCAATCCCAAGATCAATCCCACCGCCATCACCATTAACAAGACCATCTTAACCAGAGCCACTCACAGAATCCTCACGGCTGAATCTGTCTCTCTCTATCATCTCGTTAAGTCATTATGTCGTTATGAAGTCCAGCACAGATATAAGTATCTATGGAGCAAGTGTGTCTGATGGAGGTCGAGGTGTGAGACAGCTCTGATGTGATGACGGTAATGGCTAAAAGCTGACCTTCGCTGAAAGGAAAAAAAACTCTGCTAAATTTATCCAGGATATGAGAGTTTATTTTCAGAGATACACTACACCCTGTTCCTCTGATTTCCAGAGAGCCACCCTGGATTCTGTGTCTACAGCTTCTATAATATTTTCACAGCACTTTTAAGGTGGATATTCATACCCCTGTTGAACCCGCCCCGTCCCCCCCAGTAGAAACCATCACATAACTTCTAATGCTTTCCTCTAAAAATATCATTACAAACCATCAGCTAACCATTAAAGTTATAACCATTACTATTAGGCCAGGGCGATGTGACAAAATTATCATATCATGATATTTGACAACATTTCTACGATACACAATCATAGTTAACGCTATAGTTTTTTTTTGTTTATTTTACAATTGTTTTGCAGACAGTTTGTTCTTGCTAAATTATGTATCATGCATATCATGATACATAATTTAGCAAGAACAAACTGTCTGCAAAACAATTGTAAAATAAACAAAAAAAAAACTATAGCGTTAACTATAAACAATGCTTTTCTTTAACGCCTTCTAAGACAAAAATAATTATGCCAAATCAACGGCATCCATTCAGTACCATTTAATTTGTAATTATTAAAAATGTTAAAAACACAACACCATACCAACGATATCTCAGAAAAGTGTTTCACATAATCATTAATCATGAAATCGATATTATACCGATATATCGCCCAGCCCTAATTACTAATTACAATTATTGGTCTTTAATAGTATCTAGACATAACATGCCACTAATAGAAGGCAACAAATTACCAGTAGAGACCCACAGGGACCATTAAAATGAATACAATTCCCTTTATAACCATTAAATCCATTACAAATTCTATGAGGGTTTGTATTGTTGTAGGGTACTTTTCAGGCATTTAAGAGTGTTTGGAGAAAATGCAGTACACAACTAGCAACACACTAAGTGTGAGAGCATAATGGCGGTAGTTTACAGGATATCATGCTGTTACGTCGAGAGGCATTTTCAGGCCTCTAATGTTTCGTTTAAGCAGCGATTTGCTGGGATTTGAAGAAATCATTCTCTTTGAGAGCCCTTCTGATGTCCCCTTACACCTATCACTATCGACTATTAGCTTCACCCATATGTTTGTCTGCATGGACATCACAACATCGACAGCTACGCATTAAAATTTAAAATTTATGATTAAAATAAAAAATTTCTATATAACTATATATATATACACATACATTATATATATTCAGGCATATATATATATATATATATATATATATATATATATATATATACTGTATATATACACACACAGTGGGGGAAAAAGTATTTGATCCGCAGCTGATTTTGTACGTTTGCCCACTGACAAAGGAATTATCAGTCTACAATTTTAATGGTAGGTTTATTTTAACAGTGAGAGACAGTATAACAACAAAAAATCTAGAAAAAAACGCTTGTAAAAATTTTTATAAATTGATTTGCATTTTAACGAGGGAAATATGTATTTGACCCCCTCTCAATCAGAAAGATTTCTGGCTCCCAAGTGTCTTTTGTACAGGTAACGAGCTGAGATTAGGAGCACACTCTTAAAGGGAGTACTGCT
This sequence comes from Noturus placidus, assembly GCA_022414735.1. NCBI lineage: Eukaryota > Metazoa > Chordata > Actinopteri > Siluriformes > Ictaluridae > Noturus > Noturus placidus. Next base: position 93,527 of record JAFFST010046535.1, on the reverse strand, counting down.
AATCTCAGCTTGTTACCTGTAAAAAAGACACCTGTCCAGAGAAGCAATCAATCAATCAGATTCCAAACTCTCCACCATGGCCAAGACCAAAGAGCTCTCCAAGGATGTCAGGGACAAGATTGTAGACCTACACAAGGCTGAAATGGCCACAAGACCATTGCCAAACAGCTTGGTGAGAAGGTGACAACAGTTGGTGCGATTATTCGCAAATGGAAGAAACACATAAGAACTGTCAATCTCCCTCGGCCTGGGGCTCCATGCAAGATCTCACCTCGTGGAGTTGCAATGATCATGAGAACAGTGAGGAATCAACCCAGAACTACACGGGAGGATCTTGTCAATGATCTCAAGGCAGCTGGGACCATAGTCACCAAGAAAACAATTGGTAAGACACTACGCCGTGAAGGACTGAAATCCTGCAGGGCCCCTGCTCAAGAAAGCACATATACATACCCGTCTGAAGTTTACCAATGAACATCTGAATGATTCAGAGGACAACTGGGTGAAAGTGTTGTTCAGATGAGACCAAAATGGAGCTCTTTGGCATCAACTCAACTCGTCGTGTTTGGAGGAGGAGGAATGCTACCTATGACCCTAAGAACACCATCCCCACCATCAAAAATGGAGGTGGAAAGATTATGCTTTGGGGGTGTTTTTCTGTTAAGGGGAGAGGACAACTTCACCACATCAAAGGGACAATGGACGGGGCCAGGGCATTGAAAAAGAAAAGTAATTACTAAGTCATTACCAAGTACTAAGTCATGTTTTGCAGAGGGGTCAAATACTTATTTCCCTCATTAAAATGCAAATCAATTTATAA
>JAFFST010046535.1:51443-66311 GCA_022414735.1 Noturus placidus | reverse complement strand
TGTGACAAACATGCAAAGGAACAGGAAATGAGGAAGGGGGCAAACACTTTTTCACACCACTGTAACAATATGGAAGATATTACAGTACTTTACCGGCAACCCAGGTTGGCAGATAGCTACAGTAAAATCGACAGTAAAATTGTTGCTAATCTCAATTGCTCTTCATACATTAGGTTTATTTATTTATTTTTAAAAGAATTAACTCTATTGCCTCATTGGAAATGTGTATGGACTCAAATGCGTGTGGTTTGATTTCATTTCATTACATATGAATTAATAAGAAAAAGAAATACGATCATTAGCCCCATTTCTAACCCTAAACCCTAACCCCCCAACACTACACTTCATCTGTGTACCTTATTATATTAATTCAGTCTTTCAAATTATTCCATATTTGCAACCAGGCATAAATATTTTAGGGGTCTCTTTCGGTCAGAGAAATTCTTACACAATTTTTTTGTTTGTGGTAAAAATCCATAGGTTTTAAATGCTTCTGTTACATCAGTGTTACTCCATCGTGCTTCTTGTATTTTCATCCTGCTGCTCAAACACACCCACTTTATCCAAATGAAGGCTTTTTAATACCCTGATGCTGGCAGTCAGGCATTTTATAGCAGACATCAGGTGGAAAAAGACAAGAGCATGTGCACACAGCTTTACATATTCTCTTACGTTTACTGCTTAAGTGTCATTCAAACAAACTGAAGCTATTCCAGCTGATGGAATCACATCCTGAGCTTGTAACATATGACTGAGCCAGCTCATTCCTGTCCTGTCCTGGAATTATGTTTTCACATACAGTATGCATCACAATATATTTATCTAGGCTAATAAAATCCCTCCCCAAAAAAATATAGTGCCAACATAAAACACAAAACAAAGCAGTAACCTCAAAAATGTGCATTGCTAGGTAATTAACCTTTATATCAATATAATAACTTTATATTACCCAGCCTTCCTAAATTGATTTTTATTATATCTAAAATGAGCTTAACAGCACACATTCCAAAGTGTTTTATTCCCCTTATACCACAGCAATTTTCAACAAGTGCATTTTTTTATTAAAGCACCAGACACTTTATGTTTTATCCATTTATACTTTACTTACCATTTATTTACTATAAATATGACTGTTCTGAAGATGTCAAAAATATACAGTTCGACTTAAACTTAGACTTCCTTTATTAATCCCTAAGGTGAAATGAAGGTATTACAGCTGCAAAAACAGAAAGTCAAAAACAAAACCACAAGAAAAAAATAGACAATACAGTCAATCAATAAACACAATACTTTTAATATTATCAACTGCAAAATACTGTGCAATTATCTAATTAGCATATACCACAATACCACACAATGCCATCAAACAATGCCACTCAATCCTTTAATGCAAGCAAAACATTCCAATGTATTATTTAAAAGAGTCATTACAGTAAATAAAAAAATAATAAAAATATATTAAAAAATTATCAGCGTCTGTTCATGTCTCTACAGAAGTACAAATACACATATACATACCCATAAACATCCCTATGCCTATATATATATACACAGATATATACATATATACCCATGTACATACATACCTATACATGCACACCTAATTACATACATACACACATCTATCCATATAAATGTGTATACATATGCATATCCACACTATTCTGCACATACTTCAAATAAGGGTCCAGTTGTACAGCCTAATCGCTGCATGAATAAATGATCTAAAATATCTCTCCTTCTTACACCAAGGAGGAATCAACATCCTGCTAAATGTACTCTCCTGTGCACCAATAATACTATTTAAAGGGTGAACAGAGAGTTTGGCCAGCTTTCCCTTCGACATCAGCACCTCCAGCAAGTCAAGACTAGTCCCCAAAACAGAGCTGGCTTTCTTTATCAGTTTATTCAATTTGTTTACATCACTGATCCTGGTTCCACTTCCCCAACACACAACAGCATAGAAAAGTACTGCTTCATAGACATAAACAGACTCATAATAGGAAGGAGCATGTCCCGCTGAACTCCAAAAGATCTCAGCCTCCTCAAAAAATAGAGACGCTTTGGCCTTTTTTGTATATCATCTCAGTGTTAGTGACCCAGCTCAATTTGTTGTCCAAGGGCACTCCCAAATATTTATAGGAGGTGACTATCTGCATCGCTTCACCATTAATTCTGATGGGAGACACTGTATGTATAGATCTCCTAAAATCAATCACCATCTCCTTAGTTTTATTTATGTTAAGCTGGGGATGGATTTGCTTGCACCAGCCCACAAAGCTTTCCACCAGGCTCCTATACTTATAAGTTACTGTACACGATCCTATATAAGCTATTGAAGATCTTTCCATCTGACTGTTACAAAGCACTGACACTGGAGATAAATGTTAATAAATACATGTCTCCTTACAGAAAAACTTCACCATATGAAAGATTTTGAAAAATCACAAGTCCCTGTGAATGAGCTATTACTATAGAAACAATGACATATTAGAACGAGTGCATTACTTATATAATGCACTATTGTAAAGAGCTGCAGTTATAGAAAATCAACACCTCCTCACCAATCAGAATCCAGAATTCAGCAGCGTTGTGGTGTAATGTTATGTAATGATGTTCGTTTATAAAGCAGAAACACATACAGATAAATGTCTAGTCATTTTTTTTTTGGAGTACAATACGGTGATAATATCATGATTAAAAGGTTCAAATAAAATATCCGGGGTAATCGAAATGACTTTATCAAATTACATTATTAAATCACTAAGTCTGTTTCGAAAATGTTCTACATATCGCTGCGTGTTATTTATAAATGTGCAGTTGTTGTGTATGATGTATGACACTGAAACATATTTCTCCTTCCTCGCGTGGAGAATATGAGTCGATCGGTTGCATGCTTGCTTCACCACAGGCAAATCACTGAAGGATGGGTTTCTGTTACTCATAAACAAGATGGTCGTTTATATGAAGGAAAGCAAAGTGTTGTCTTTGGTAGGTTTGACGAAGGGAAAATGGTTAAGAAGGGACAATTTGTTTCTCTGAGAACCTTTTTTCCCTAACAAATTATTTACCCAGAACTGATTTGCACAAATAAATAGTACCAGTTGGTGTGTTTTCATCTTTCTTAATCACAGTTTAAGTCACAGAAGTCGCCGATCATGTCCACATGATTAAGTCATGACCATCAAAAATGACAAAAGTGCTGAACTCAACTTTCAAGTAAGGACAGACCATGTAGAAACGTAGATTTAGTATGTTCAATACATATATAAAATATAAAAATGATCATGTTTGTTTTGTCAGATAAGACGATGCATGTATTTGCCATTTTTTGTCATGTAAACAAGCAGAATAAATGTTGGACACCATGGTTGTCAGCGCCACCAGTCTGTCAAGAGATATTTCCCTGCTGAAATATGTTCGTGCTCTTTGTGAACGTTTGAGATTAACAAGGGATATGGCTCGCAAAGCCGTAAGCTCCTCTCAGGGTGACATGAAGGAGCAGTATGACCGTAAGGCAGTTCCTTGTTCGTTTTGTGCTGGAGATCAAGTTCTAGCCTTATTGCCCATGCCTGGATCTTCACTTCAGACTAAATTTATTGGACCTTATGAGGTGATGCAGAAATTTATGCAATCAGTACTACTGAACACAAACATAAAACTTGCATTTGCCACATTAACGTACTAAAAAATACCACACTCGTGGCACATCCACTGAGTCAAAGCACAACTCATCTGTGCTTCCAGTAGTTGCTCTGTCTTCAGAGGGTAATGTCATACCTTCTGAGTGCTCCCTGAAGTAGATGGTCTACACCTAGGTAAACAATGTTGTCTCCTGTTCACCTCACTAGATCCAATGTGTTACAGTGGGTCCCTGAGAAATTAGCAAATTTGCCTAGACCATGTCAGGAGGACATCAAAGCATTAATACAAAGGTTTCCTAGACTGTTTTCTGATGCCCCATCTTGAATCATGTTAATTGATGTAGGTGTCCATGCTCCTATTAGGCAACATCCATACAGGGCTAACCCAGTTAAACGTGCAGTAATGAAGCAAGGGACAAAATATTTGCTTAAAAATGGACATGCTGTCTCTAGCGTAAGCCGCTGATCTTCTCCCTGTATTTTATTGCCTAAGGCTAATTCTTCGTTTCATTTTTACTGACTACTGAAAAGTAAATGCGATAACTAACCCTAACTCGTTTCCCATTCCCAGGATGGAAGATGTATAGACTTAATTTTGCCGATGCTCAATCATTCTGCCGGTGTGATTGTGCTGTTAGTCTGCTCCGTATTTGTCATTTGATGTTTCTGTTTTTTTAACTGTGCCTGTCATGACTCTGAGCTTGGTCTGCCCTTTCATTTCTGTTTGTATATAGTCACATTGCTGTATTTTTTTGTAAATATCAAATACTGTATATATTTCACTGGTAGTAGGGGTGCGACTGCAATTTCTGTTGGGTGTGGGTTTTTATCTCTGTTTTTGGTAAGGGAGTGTAGGGAAGCTAATTGTCTTTTGTTTTTTTTTTTTGTTTTGTTTTTAGGTAAGTTAGTTTCCCTTCACAGTGGATTTTGTTTGTTGTTTTGGCCTTGGTCCACCCTGAAATTTTCCCCGGATTAGCTGTGGTGTACAGCACGTGTGTACATATCCTGTAAATACCACAATATACCACCCTTTTGAGCTACTTCTGTGTGTCCTCCTTCTGTTAATTCAAACACCTTTATTTACGCTGTGCAACCTAATCCTAGACCGGGACCTAACAATGGTCTTTCACATATGTTTGTTATTAAATGAGACCTTTTAGCTGTACTCGTGATTCAAAGAGGGCTTTGGCTGAATGTGTGTTGTGATGATGTCACATAACGCGTAATTTAGAAAAATTGCTCCTCGGAAAATTGCAGAGTTGGCTTGATTTTAATGTTGATTTCTGCAAGTGAAAAATGGCAAAATAGTAGAGGGATGACTGCAAAAAACAGTTTAGAAATGAAAAAACCCACCTACAAAAGCAGAAAAAATACGTGAGAAATACGAACCTGAGTAAACATCGAGTGAAGGCGGAAAGTGCTGTCAAAACCTGTAGATTATAGCATCTATTACTGTAAGAGAGCAGTATGAAAAACACACACACATACACACATACACACACACACACACACACACACACACGCAGAGAATTGTGTGTTTTTATCATCATTCCAGTCCAACTGGTTTGCTGATGTTACTGCATGCATGTATTTACAAAACTGGAGAATCAGCAGCTCACACTACAAAACAGCGCATATATAAACATAACAAGCACATTGCACCCATCAACAGACACGCATGCGGCCATGATTCAGCCGGATTTACCTGGAAAAAAGTCACACTGTCTTCATGTAGAGAGCGACATGTAGAGTAAAGTTAATCCGACTCAACAAGCTGATATACACATTATCCTTAAAGGAACCCTTAAAGAACCAGGTTTTCTGTACCAAGCTCCAAAAACTAAATGACAGGTTCTAGCTGTTAAGACAAAACAAAAATCAATCGTTTGGTGTTAACACAGCTCCTATCTTCTACTTTCTAAGATTCCCCAATAGAGAGAGAGACAAAATAAGAAATTGCACAAAGGTTTGTACGGTATTAGTTTATCACTGAACTTGACACATTCACACGCCACCAGATTTTATGAGTTCTTTCAGCACTTTGAGATGCCTAATTAACAAAAAAAATCCTAAACACCCCACAATTTCAATTTGCGTATCTGTTATTGCATAAATTCTTTAAAAACTCCATGGAATGTGAACCTTATGCCAACTAATAAGATCAAAGGTCTTCTCAGACTATGTGATAACTTTCTGACATCAATGTAAACCTCACTAGAATGTATTCCCTTTTATAGTAATATGGGGATAAATGTTTGCATAAGCTCCACCCTCACCGATCCTGCTCATTTTTAATCTGAGCAAAATTAGCATGTGAAACTGAATTGCCAAGTTCTGAGTGTGTCCAATACATTTAAAAATATTTATTTATTTTTGTTTGATGTCTATAAAATGTCCAAGCCTGCTGTTCTGTTCGGGCACTGAAATGGTGGAATGTCCGATTTTCTGATCCTCTTATTCAGCTGGAACATGGACGGGTGAACAATTCTGATTCTTAACACGTGACCAGACCGATCTGATTACAAACGTGTACGAATTTGAAAGAGCAAGGCACTATTCCCTTTGTACGAGTTTCATTTTCGCTTTAATGTCGCTTCTTTCTACAGGATTTCTCCATGGATAAGAATCAGGAACATGCTCTTGCTGTATAAACTCTATGCTGTTCTCCATATTTAGCTAGCTCACTAAGCTATTGTCAGCTTTGTTTGGAATGGGTGGGGATTGTGGCATGGTGTACTTTGAATGCTATTGGCTACTGGGCAAATCAGTCAAGCTCTTCAACACTCACGTTTGAGATCATACAGAACTCTGGCCCAACAAGACACGAGCTGTATTTACTTCCTTGTCAGAATCTTATCTGTTTCAAATCAAATCTGGTCACAGCAGTTAATCCTCCTGAGCCTTACCTTTCAAGATAAGAGATACCAAACCATATTAAACACACTAAAACACTAATAAAGGCATGTGAAATCATTTTTAAACCTCACTACTGTATATCCACATTTCCAGGTGAAAGATGGAATTGGATTTGTGCTTAAAGTGTTGAACGTAACTTTTTAAGAAATGAACAAAACCATACAATAAGAAAGAATAAAAACACTGAAACTAAAATTTAACATGGTCTTCAAATAAATGGCATTCTCTGTTAATTGTTTTCTAATCTTCATTTTCGCTAATAATAATAATTTTCGCGTCGTTTATGAATGTGTTTTGGTTTATACTTTCCCACTTTTCACCTATGCTCTGCAAGTTTATACGCGCCATTCTAGCACAAATCTCACGTGTGGGAGGGGCTTAACAGCAATTTACTCTCACTGGCTAGTGAGATTTGGATCGGCGGCTCGAGTGTCCAGCTGAGGAGTAGGAGGATGACAACGCCGCCACTCCATGCCGCTCCTGAGAGCTTATCCTGGGGAAAAAAAATGTGGAATGAGTCTACCCAAACCTCAAATATTAATTATAAAATAATATACTCACCACTGAAGTCTCAACATCTGGGTCAGGGAGCTGTCGATCCAAATCTCGCTAGCAAATTTGAGTAAATCACTGTTAAGCCCAGACCACACACAGGGTTTGTGCCAGAATGGCGAGTGTAAACTAAAACTCTGGCATCGCATTCATAAACAATGATTCGTGAAAACGAAGCTTAGAAATCTATTAACAAAGAATGCTGTTTGTTTGAAGACCATGTGAAAGCTTTGCCACTGAGTTCATTGTTTTATTTCAGAGTGTTTTTTTCTCTCTCATTGTAGATGTATATTTTTGTTAATATTTTTCTTGAAAAATTATATTCAATTGTTCAATATTCCATAGATATATAGCCATATATTAAAGGTACAAAAGGTAAGTAACAAGGATCATAAGGACAAGGTTCTTCTATTCTATGCATAGCAGAAAAATAAAAAAAAATCGTAAGAAATATATAATTTACTCTGTATTCACTGAGATATATATATTTTTTTGTTTGCATTTTAAATTATTCACAGTGTTGTGTGTGTGTGTGTGTGTGTGTGTGTGTGTGTGTGTGCGCGCGCGCGTGTGTTTGTTGGTTCTTTATGGAAATGTGTGACGCAGTAAGATTTAGCACTTTGAATATAAGAATCAGGCTACACGCAAGCCCCACAACCCGGAAGTGTCGAATTTGCACGGTACCGCGCATGCGCACAAAAGGAACAGAGTGGTGAGGGAGGTGTAGGAGGGGAGAGGGGTGATGGTGGAGGTGTAAGGGGGAGGTGGTATCTCTCTTGACGTCACGGCCATGGCTATTTTGCGCCGTGTGTTTTTCTGCGTTTCGTTTCCAGATACTTCGCACCGGATGAAGCGGAGGATAAAGAATTTCCTCATGTTTGCACTTCTATGGATTATATAAAACACGCCTGCGTGCTGAGACACCTTCTCCGTGCTCTTAATATAGACTAGATACGCAGATATTTATTTTTTATTCTTATTCTTCTTCTTTTTTTTTTTTTGCAATAAAAATGGAGCTCCCTGCGGCGGGAGAGCAAGTGTTCGCCGTGGAGAGCATCGAGAAGAAACGCATCCGAAAGGTCTGTTTATTTCCTTCCTTTCTTTCTTGTTTGAATACATGGAGAGTGAAACGTGTTAGGTCTAGATTTTCATTCTGGAGACTTTTATGCTCGGACACACACACACACACACACACACACACACACACACACAAAAAAAAACCCAACAAGTTTGCATGCATTGATGATTATTTTATTTGTAATGAATCTTCCATCATCCTCAGGGAAGGTTTGAGTACCTGGTCAAGTGGAGAGGCTGGTCACCAAAGTAAGACTTTAATCTCTTTATGCGTTTCTTGCACGTGCGCGCGCGCGTGTCTTAATGTGTGTAGCCTGTGTGTGTGTGTGTGTGTGTGTGTGTGTGTGTGAGAATGTGCCAGAAAGTGAGAGCGAGAGGAAGGAAATAAAAGATGAAGAATTAATTTAATCCCGCGCGCACTGCTGACATGCGCACCTTCGTCTTTTTTCCTTTTTTTTTTCTTTTTTAAAGGCATTACTAATGAATAAATGAATGCATCTCGGATATTTATTTGTTTGATTGTTTGTAAGGTCCTTGTACAACGTGTGCAATCCGCAAGTTTAACCGTTTTGAACGTTTGAAGGTTTTATTGGCCATTAAAGCACGCTTGCTTGTTGCAGATGCAGAACATCTCTGCAGTATTGGCTTCACGGTTGCTGTTTACATCCCGACAAACTGATGACATTTTTCAAAACACTACAATAAATGAGTGGTGTGTGTGTGTGTGTGTGTTTTTTTTGTGTGTGTTTGTTTGTTTTACACACGTATGATACGCAGAGACATGTGTTTTTGTTTGAAATGGTGAATTTACCCGACGTGTCGCTGCGGAGTGTGCTGTGATTCCCAGCTTTGTGTTTATAGACGTGTACTGATCTCTCCTGCATTCCCTCTCTCTCCACCTGTGTGACAGGTACAACACGTGGGAGCCGGAGGAGAACATCCTCGACCCGCGCCTGCTCGTCGCGTTCCAACACAGGTGAGTGCGCTGCGCGTGACAGGTGTTCACGACTTCCGGGTTGCCAGATAGGTGCGGGGGTCATCCTGTAAACACACTGCTCCGACCCAGGGTTTATTATTTTACAAGGGTGATCTTCTACCTTTTATGGATTTATGATTGAATGTAAGTTATGAAGAGAAGAGTTGAGTGCAAAAGTTTGTGCACCCTTGAGAGCGCCATGAGGATGACAATAAATATAGGGTAATGAATAAACTTTATTTATATCGCACCTTTCCGATATTAAGCTGACATTATGACACAAAATGCAGTTAGACATAAAGAAGAGAGGCACTGTTAGAATGATATAAAATGATGATGATAAATACAGTGATAGAAAGAAGAAAAGAACAATATAAAATAATTTTAAGCTAAACGTGTGTGAAATGGAATAGAAGTACAGTGTAATGTAAATTAAAGACCAGACAAAAATGTATTATTTAATGAATTTATTCCGTTATATTTTTTGTTAATTCAACAGTAAATTTAAAACGAGAATTCATTTAAAACATGGCACCCTCTGAGCTACCAAAGTACTACAGCTGTCCCTTTTAGCTTTGGTTACCTTTATTTCTGAAACTGCTACCTGTTATTAATTAATTTAAAGGTTCCAAAGTTTACTTTTTCTTCTTGTTGCAGAAGTACAGAGGTATCAAGGAGGCACATTTTGTACCTTTAGTATGTCCTGTGTACCTTGTGTATCTTTATTTACATCAGAAGCCACATCAGTGTTCCGTAAAGTCCAGATGTGTATCTTAAATTATTTTTAACAGTGCACTATGCACGTTTCCACATAAACGATACAGACTGAAGGTACAAATGACAGCGCCTTGATGGTACCACGCCAACAACAAGGAATAATAAATAAAGTAACAACACTAGCACTAAATTTCATTCAAGTGTGAGTAAAAGCAATCATTCTGGCAACCAAGGAATGTTTTTACTCTCTTACAGCCCATTACTGCCCCCCCCTCTCTCTCCCTCTCTCTCCCTCTCTCTCTCTCTCTCTTGCCCCCTTGAAAGCTAAACAAGTGCAAGAACAGAGCAGATATGAGTGTCTGACATTCCTAAAACCAGTGTGATCATTGTGGCCAAAACTGCTTGATTTTGCTGCAGCTTTTTTCAAATTTTGTGTTGCAGCTTGCAGAGTTATTTGTGCTTTTTTTGTGAAAAAATACTTCAGTTGTGCAAAATAGCTTTGAACTGTGTTTTGTTGATGTTTGTTGGTAAATGAGACCTTTTAGCTGTACTCATGTTCCATGTACGTGAATTGAAGAGGGCTTTGGCTCAATCCGCATTTTGATGACGTCACATGATGCATCTTAGCCTATATCTATAGATAAGCTGTGGTAATTTAAGAATTGCAACCTCCTCCAAATATTGCAGCGTTTGCTTGATTTTGTGTTAATTTCTGCTATCATAAAATCCTAGAGGGACATACCATCACCGCCAGACCTCGGATCAACAGAGTACATGATTACACTCTTGAACTTTTTAAAGAAGGAGTATAATTTTCGCACGTCATACTTTGCAGCTTTGCAACATTTTCTCTGTCAGCAAGCCTAGAAATTATGTTTCCTGTAATATTTTCTTGGCAACAATAACAAGACAATACAGTAACATAGTTAATTATTTAGATCGTACTGCTACATACTTAATCCCAGTCACATGGTCTGTAACGGTCTCTTTAATGATAGAAGGGAGCTCTGACCTCTAACGCTTCACCTCACATTTCCTTAATGGTTACCTTTAGCCAGCGAAGGTGTAATGATTTCTGCAGTGATGTATATTGCTAGAGCTGAAGCATGTACACGGAGTGTTTTCCACAACAGCTTTACACACTGTTTAACCTCCACGGCTCAAAAATAGAGATTTTCCACGTCGCCATATACATTAACATCCCTCCACTTCCCAGACCCCAACCCCCACCTGAATGTTTACAGAGGAGCATTCTGGGCTGACGTGTTTTTGCACAGTCAGTCGTTGCGGGAATTTTCTGCTGTGAATTAATCGCACACCTCCTTTGAGTCCATACGGCTTCTCTGATGCATTGTTAGGGGGTTTTTTTCAGCTGTGGACCAAAACAAATGGACACAGGATGACAATAACATGTTTTGGTCAATTTGACATTTTTTTTGTAGATCTCAGCTTGTCGCTCTTATTTTGAACTTTGGTTCACTTGGGGGGGAAATGTAAATGTGGCCAAGACGTTGGGTTAAAGAAAGACAGATTTTACCATAGAATTATTTTTCCTACAAAATTAAGTGGGATTTAGTTGACACAAGTTCTCTAGTCTGGTCACACACCAGGTCATCAGTGCTGCATTCATTATTTACTGTATATGCAGTTAAATTGTATTACTGAGACAGTTTGACAAACTGTGGAGACATTTCAGTCAGCCAGTCCATATTATCTCCATAAATCACAGTCAGGAATTAAATCAGGAGATTTATAGAAGGATGTTTCATGTATGTTGTAAGAGAAATGCAGTGGTTCATATAGGAAGTGCGAGTGCTAAATAAAATAAAAAGCAGAACATGCTTTTAATTAGACACAAATAAATGATGAACAGGATATAGCACATAGGAATACGCAAATAATAATAAAATAAATGAAATAAAACTATAAAACGGGACAGGTCCAGGGGCAAACCTGCATGCTTTATACTTTAGACAAAAAAAAATCCTGGAAAATGGAATTATAATGGTTTGTATTAGATTTGAAAAATGTCCAACAAAAGTGTTTCAACTTCCTGGGCCATCAACAAAATTGACTTGATTTTCATTGTGTCCTCATCAGAAACCATGTGAAGACCAGAAAGAGCTGATGTTATGGTTCTACATCCCTACAAAAACTAAAGTCTAGAACCATCTAGAAGTGTCTGTATTTAGAGTTTAGTGTGTAGAGTTGGGATGGGGATAAAGAACATTGGAGATGTATTTTGGTCCTGCATCACATAGAACTTTAAAACAAAATACGTTTCTAGTACACTCTTGGAAAATTTAGAACCCTTAACGGTTGTTTGGTTTGTTGCTCTGGGGAAACCCTTGACGGTTCTGTGTAGAACCCTATAACGGAGGCTTTGCCTTTTAGAAAGGGTTTAAAATAGAAGCTGTTTAGGAAGCTAGGAAAATGGTTCCATCCATACAGAACCTTATAAAAGGGTTATGTCGAAGCTCTTTATGAATCTGTGAACCTTGAATTATCCAAAGAACTCTTTTAGATGCTTTTTAGGTGGAATGGGAATATTTAAAAATAATAATAATAAATCCATGTCATGCAAATAAAATATTAAATTGAATGATTCTTTGGTTTGTCTTTCTGAGGAAACCCTTGTAGGACTTTCAAAAATGGTTCAAAAAAGTAGAACTGGTTTATGAAACTAGAAACTTTTTAAAGAACCCTTGAAGAACTCCCTTTTTTCCAAGAGTGCAGAGGTGGAATGGGGACACAGAGAACAAATAATGTGGGAGAAAAAAGTATCAGAAGTTTCAGAGTAGAACAGTACTTCTTTTTTTTTTTTTTTTTTAATCCACTGAACCTCTGAAGAACTCTCAGGAGCATAGCGGCTCCTCACTTCACTGTGGTTGGACCATCATGTCGCTGAACGTGGAATCTGTGATGAATCCCGCTTTTAAAAAAGAATCCGTGTTTTCACAGGGAGCGCGAGGAGCAGCTGATGGGTTTCCGCAAAAGAGGCCCAAAACCAAAACACTTTCTCACCCAGGTGAGACTCGACCTCTTCACCTGCAGCACACACACAGTTTCTCGTTCCCAAATTTCTTGGCATTCGGTGTCCACCCCTTTGCAATGCAAATGTTTGTGGAAATTTCTTAGATAAATGAAGCAGCATGGCTGATTTTCCCTCTTCTTCATGGCAGAGACTACTGTACCACACACATCATGAATTCTGGATTCTGATTGGTCATAAGGTGTTAATGAATTTATTTAATTTCATTTCAGGTCCCTTCATTTGCTCTGAGATCCAGTGTTCTTTCTGACCTCCACGATGCATCGCAGGAGAATGGGCACCATCTCAAAACGTCCGATGATCCGACACTGAAGCGGCAGTGCCAGCTGCAGAGCAGGAGGCAGCACCCGTACCAGAGCTTGGACGATATCCTGATAAACGGCAAGAACGAGAAGAAACAGTCCTACCAGCTCAACAACAGAAAGCAACACCAGTACCAACCCGACCCCAAACTTGCACAGGAACTGGAATCGGGACATCACAGCGACGCGAAGGCTGTCAGCATGGAGCTCGAGAAGGTTCTGGATGGTGGGAAGGAAGAATCGACACTCAGTAAGGAGAGCACCAGACCTGTTAAAGGAATAAACAGCAAATTGAAAATTGTGGAGAACAAGAACAAAAATGGAAGAATCGTCATCGTGATGAGTAAGTACATGGAGAACGGGAAAGAGGTGGACAGAGGGGTGAAGCAGAACGAGCCGTCGGAGAGGGGAACCAATCACGCAAACGGCACTGAGACAAATGGGCTTGAAAATGGCCACCACAAGGACAAGAGAAACGGACAAGTCCACCATGCTGTTATTGAAGAATTCCAGAATGTTGAAACATCACAATTGATGAAAAAATCCGGTCCGACATCTTCTGAAAATGGCATCCATAAGCGGCGTCACTCGGAACATTCGAACGTCCGACGGGACGCTAAGAGCTTCCTAAACTGTCGGAGCATTAGTGCACCAAATGCAAGCTCGAGTCAGGGTCAGTCTGAACTCTCAGACGCATGTCAGGACGAGCCGATGGATCTGAGCCTCACGGGTTCTCGAGGAGAGAGGAACACCATCACGGACTGTCGGACAAACGGACACTCAAACCCGGCTGAGAAAGAGACCACGCCTACTACACGGGAGCCTGAACGTGTGCCGAGCTTCACACCTTTTCTCGGGAATATAATAATCACGGATGTCACGACGAACTGCCTCACGGTGACTTTCAAGGAATATGTACCTGTCTAGAAATAACAGACTTAAAAAAGTGATAATAATAATAATGATAATAATAATGATAATAATAATAATGAAATCGAAACTACTGATTTTGTCACTTTGAAAATGTGTGTGCATATAAATAAGCTTTTTTCCAGAATGATCTCATTTGAAAATGCAAGTTATTACTCGACATTTTCACAATGCCAATATTGTTCTATGAATAGGCGTTATTTTTTTTTTTTTTAATTTCGTCGAAACTGCTTTGTTAATGTTTAGCACCAATACACTCGCTCTCTAGCTCTCTTTCTCTCACTGTCTTTGTCTCCCCTGCGCTCTCTGTCTCTCTCTTTCTCTCTCACTCTCTTTCAGCCAATCACAGATACGTTATAGTCACATTGACCACTGAAGATGGAAAGGAGGCAGGGCTTAACACTTTCCGTTCAAAAAGTCGCTGGAATTTCCTGACTATTAGATTTACTGACTGATATTCAACTGCTGCTATTACTCGATCAATCTTTTTAACGTCATGTGTAATTAATAAGGGTGTAACTACAGTGCCTTGAGAAAGTATTCTACCCCCTTGAACTGTTCGACCTTTTGCCACGTTTCAGGCCTCAAACATAAAGATATAAAACTGTCATTTTTTGTGAAGAATCAACAACAGGTGGGACACAATCAAGAAGTGGAACGAAATTTATTGGATATTTCAAACTTTTTCAACAAATAAAAAAC
>JAFFST010046535.1:17635-35009 GCA_022414735.1 Noturus placidus | reverse complement strand
TCCCCTTCCCCCCCCCCCCCCTCCTTGATGACGTAATATATGGACGACCCCTAATTGGAAAACTGTTCCATAACTGTGGGGCTCTATAAGAGAAAGCAGGCGTAGGCGTGGCGGATCATAGAAAACCAAACTGTCGCTTAGATACTGTGGCGCGAGACCGTTTAGTGCTTTATAGGTTAATAATAGTATTAGCATATCCTCGCGCCGAGTTCGTTGGACCCGCCAATGTCCATACCATGATTACGCCCTTGCTGACACCGTACGCGCAAACATGTGCCGTCTGGAACCGACTGCAAAGCTTTGGAGTCGACTCTCGGTTCCCAATGCATAGGCTCCGAGAATCGACTCTTATTGGCATCGAATCGCCCGAAAGAGCGAGAGAGAGAGAGAGAGAGAGAGAGAGAGAGAGAGAGAGAGAGAGAGAGAGAGCGAGAGAGAGAGAGAGAGAGCTCGCCTGACTCGGCTAAAGCTAACGGGGGAAGAAAACATGGAGCTGTCTGCTGTCGGAGAGAGGGTCTTCGCCGCCGAATCCATCATCAAACGGCGGATCAGAAGAGTGCGTTTTGTGTTTTCGATTAAAATGTGCCGTTGTTTAGAAATGATTTCCTCAATGCATGCGTGTGTGAACGTGTTATTGGCATTTCAGCCTCCACCGCCACCGCCACTGCTGCTCTGCAGGCTCGGAGCTAACCACAAATAAATGTTTTTTTTCTTGCATGTGTGATGGCGCAGGGTCGGATGGAGTATCTGGTGAAATGGAAAGGTTGGTCACAGAAGTGAGTATTTAACCACAGACATGGCGATCTCTCTGGGGTTTTCATATTTTGGATGGTGTGTTTTAAAGATGCCGACGATGGCTGGCTGTCAAACCAGAACCACATGCATGCAGAACACACACACACACACGCGCGCGCGCGCGCACGCTGCAGCAGGCGAATTAATGCAACACATCCTCATATTCCTCATAGGTACAGCACCTGGGAACCGGAAGAAAACATTCTGGACTCTCGGCTTTTTGCTGCTTTTGAGGAAAGGTAAACCAGTGATGTGAAATAAAATACATGGTCTGTTGGTCATGTGGTTCCACTTCTCATGTGGGCATGGCTGCTTTTTTATTTCTTTTTTTTTTTTGTCCAGGGAGCGTGAAAGAGAACTTTTCGGGCCCAAGAAGAGAGGACCGAAACTCAAGACCTTCCTGATGAAGGTACAGGAACTGAGAACGAAGCCAGAGTGTCCACACATGATAATTCTGTCTTTATGAATTCATGAATTCATGAAGGCGTGGAAGCATAAAATTAATGTGTACGGAAAGGTTGCCATAGAAGAACCATTATTAGTTCCTGGAATAAAAAAACCCTTGGTGTCAAAATGAACAATAATTTCCCCATCATAAATATTTACATCACAGGGAACTTCTTTTCTTTCTCGTAAGGGTCACATTCTCCACCTCTAGTGTCTACATTTTACGTGGAACCCTTTATATACATTAAAGTTACAAATGTACTGTTTGGTACCTTTTTATTTCTGAGAGCGTGATAAAGGCTTCTTTACTACAGCATTGAGATAAACATCGTTTTGAGCTGAGATTTCTACAGCGGCTCTACTTGGAACCTTTTCTGAAAAGGAAGGCCTACACTCTCAGAAATAAAGGTCGCCGGTATCTTTTACTTTATTATGTTCTTTATTATGAATAAATGTAACTTCATTTATTTTTCAGGTTTACAAATAAAATATAGGTACAAAGCTTGTCTCCATGATCTTTAAGCATTTTCTTTATTAGAATTCTGTATTAATTCCCCATCGTAAGTGTTTACATCAAAATATTTCCTCGTGATGAAAAACAATCCTCCATTACGCACACTCAGAAAAAAAGGATACATAAATGGTACTTTTCGTTGTTGCTCGGATGGTACCATCAAGTGTACCAGTTTTGTGCCTTTAGTGCGTATGGTTTACTTATAAAGCCAGATGTAGAGTAACTTTAGATCGTTTCTTTAAAGGAATTGTACATTTATGGATTTTTGGTCCATTTTAATATTTAGTAACTATACCTATATTTCCAGGTGAAAAATCTAAAAGGCACAAATGATAAAGGTACCACCCCAGAGACAAGAGTGTGAGAACCTTAGGGAACCTTTTTAAGAGTACATAAAAGCATATTTAATATTTATGATGTTTGTAAATGCATGTTTTAAAATGACTGTCCTGTTTGTAAATATATAACTGGTAGATGTCTCCCTGTAGGCTCAGGCCAAAGCCAAAGCAAGGTCCTATGAGTTCCGTGGTGAATCTTCACGCAGTATCCGCGTTAACTACCCGAACCCCGAGCCTCTGGTGACACCGAGGGCCAGAGAGGGACTCCGCAGCGTTGTTCCAACCATCTTCCCTCCCAGCACGGTAAACCGGGGCGAAAGCGTCCGACCCGCCCATCAGGAACCGACCCAAGATCATCGTCCCTTTCTGTCACAGCGAGATGAGTCAGACAGGATGGGCCACATCCCTAAAAAACGTGGTCGCAAGCCCAAACTATTCAGAGAGGGCTACTCAAGTGTCCTACATGCTGAAAAGAGCAAGATGGATGAATCCATGTCGGGCATCCCATCCAAAATGGCACGTCTCGAACTGGGCGAGGATGACGAGGAAGCTCTGAGCATGAGGTCTCAAAAGCGACCGAATCCTCTCCTATTTCCTCGTCGGACATTGGAATGGACCAAAACAAGGGACGATTGCAGGACTCGAGAGCACTCCAGCAGTCATTTCCACCGCAAGTACCTTAAACACCTCAGACATCACCGAGCATTCAAACATGGAGACACGCTGGCCATCAAACATCATCATCATTATCATCATCAGCATCACCCTCATCATCATTATCATCATCATCATCATCATCATCACCAGCCTTCACTCATCGCCAAGATCCCCATGGCACGGATCCTCGGAGAACCAGAGGAGGAAGCAGAACAAGAGGAGGACGAGGTTGCATGGAGACCCTGCTTCAGCAACTTGGAGAAGGTCACGATCACCGACGTGACAACAAACTTTTTAACTGTCACCATCAAAGAAAGCAACACGGACGAAGGCTTCTTTAAGGACAAGAGATGATTCTGTTCCTGTTGAACATGGACCGATGATCACCTACACATTTCTACAGTTATATTGCAATATTCCACATGAGCAGTATGGTTATCGTGGACACGTAAAAATATCATCCGTTTGTAAAGCAGGATAAGGAGTGGAGAATAAATAATAAATTCTGTTCCCCAGACCATGGACTTCTGAAGACAATGTAGTATCATTTTTAAAAATACTAATAATAATTGTAATAATATTGTGAACAGTGGTAATGTTATTGCAACAAACATTTAAAATAAATGTATCAGATTTCTTTTAGGGTGAATGGATAGAAGAGCCATTTTTGATTCCCTGAAGACCTTCTAGAAGGTTCTGGAGGCATCTTGTTGGTTCTATGATTAACTGAAATTTTCTCATCACCGTGTACATTCTTATGGTAGGAAATGATTAATTAGTTATTTTCGACAACAGCACAAAACAGGAAACAAAAATGGGTCTTTTCACTCTAAAAAATGTCTACCACCTTTGTTTTTAAAGCCTGTAGTTACAACCGCAAAGTATTTGTTACTTCTCCTTTTTCATCACCATGTACTGTATATGAAGATGCCAAGATATGAACATTTTATTCCATTTTCTGTGTGAAACACTGAACCATGATGGCAGAATTTGATCGAGGAGAAATTTGCATGCACTATAAAATGTTTCAGCTGTGTGCTGAATCCGTGTCATGGGATTATAGATGTGTGTATAGATGTTTGGCTCCCGGAGCCCTTTTCTTAAAAAAAAGACTACAGATTTAAAAAAATCACAAATCACACACACACACACACACACACACACACACACACACACACACACATATATATATATATATATATATATATGAAACATTATTAATGTGTATGTTTGGTAACTTTGAAATTTATGACCACTGAGGTTATGTATGTATGTATTTATTTATTTATTTACATTCCAGATTTGACCTTGATTTATTGAAATCTGATTGAATTTAAAAATCAGAGATTAATAGATTATTAGATTACTAGATTAATTCTCAGTACATCCGGGTATTTGCCTTCTAGACTCATATCATTCATTACGTCAGATTTAGACAAAAATGTCACCGCAACGCTCCTTTCTTCTTCATCTTCTTAATTTATGTATTATTATATATATATATATATTTCTTTCTGTATGTTCAGGTTATCTAGCGCCTTTCTAATCCCCAGGATCACGTGACAAAGTGTGTAAATCTTTAAGAAGTAGAATAAGAAGAAAAATTTTTGAAGAGAAAGTTTAAAACGATTTTTTTGCACGGAGGCCTCGCCTATATTAGAGAGAGAGAGAGAGAGAGAGAGAGAGAGAGAGAGAGAGAGAGAGGTCGTTTGAGAAACATTACATCTTTAACTAGGAAAAATAAGCAACCGATGTGCATTTTCCATTCGCGCACAAAATAAAGTATTATTTTACATCCACGCAAATATGATCTAGTGTATAAAACGAACACTTACTAGAAGTGACAGTCGAATTTACTGCACTGTTTCTTTTTAACACATAGCCTAAGTTTGTGTGCACAACATGCAGATGGAAACCTGGCTCATTATTATAAGATCCTAATCCTTCTATTTAAAATACGTAACACTTTCTACGTAAAAATAAAACGTATATTAACATATTAACATTTTCTTAATATTTTCAGCCACTTATTACCAGATCTCCCAGCGACTTTTATTATTTTTCTTCTTACCATCCATAATTAAATGTTAATATCAGAGCGTTGTGTCACAGGTATACAGTTGCTGTAAAGCTGCTAACATGAGACTGTAACTGGTAATAAAAATAAAAAAACAGACAGAACGCGGATTAAACTGAATGTACTGTAGAAAAATGTCCTGGAGACACACTGCATTTCATTATTACAGGTGAATAAAGATAAATTGAAGATGTTCAGATGCAACACGCGCGCATTATCATGCATTTCCGGTAATACTGCGCGTGAAGTTACATGAATTTGACATTAAAGACAAAATCATTTAATCAATCAAATGGATTATTATATATTATTCGAGCTTTTAAGCATTTTCTTAATATTCCAGTGAGCACAGTGATCTTGAGGACATAGGTAAGTGTAGTTTAAGTGAAATAATGAAAAAAATAATAATATAGGCATAGTAAAAAAAGAAAAGGAAAACATTTCTTTCATTTAGAGGTCTGGCGAACATTTTAACGTCTTTTAGAAGATGTTTCAAATATACAAATAACATATAATGGTCCAATAACGCCACTTCATTGAGCTAAATGAATGTTCTTAACCTGATTTTATGAACCTGATGATGGCAGTATTATGAGAGCAGAAATAAAAAGACACAACTAACACGCTAAGCAGATGTTTATTATTATTATAGGATAAGCCGAAAAACTTTTTATTTTTGCATCAATTTCTAAATGCATGCATCTACATTGAGGGAAAAGCCTGGCGTTGAGTTAATAAACATGCTGCAATGAATAGGCTACTGTATGATATGTGGAGATTATTATTTTTGCTGTATTTGATGCAAATAAGCTAAAAAAACAACACTTTCAAGGCTCGACGTCATCTTCATAATCTTCATCATCGTCTTCATACTGCTGAGAGAAATGGGACTTAATTAGCCTATATATTGGGCATAAGTGCACAAAAGACTGTCTTATAACAAGAATATTGCATTTCCAAAAATAAAAAAACAATATTTTGGCATGAGTTTGAAGACTGAAGAGATGTCTAATAACTAAGTTCGGAACGAATGCCATACAATACGATGTCCTTTCAGATGACTCCTTGAGGAGAATCATGAGAGTCTAATTGTGTAAAACTTTAGCAGAGTAAAGAAAAGGTAAAGTAGCTGATCTGGAATCAGATTAGCTGTCGGAAAATCCTTAGAAAAAAAGGATCAAGACGTGTAATCCCAAAGCTAAAGGCAATTAGCTGTGAAAGTAATTTTAAATGGGTTAAGAGCAGCGATAGGGGGCAGCAGTGAGACAGGAAAGACGCGCACGCGCTCATTTCAATTCATTCTAAAGTTGCATTTAATGAATGCACAGTTCACAATCACAGATCATTCCCAATGTTTTTTTTTTATTTTTTATTTTATTTAAATCATAGAATAAATCGGTAGATTATAGAGTGCTGGTAGATTGGTAGACTGGTAGATTGTAGATTATAATTTAACATGAATAGGGGTCGTCCATATATTACGTCATCAAGGAGGGGGGAGAGGGGGTGAAGGGTACGTCTGATGACGAGGGGGGGTTCACGGACGTGAATACATCATCAATGTATTTGCATCTTCCCCGTGTTTAGTGTCACCACTGTCACGTGAAATATTTGCAAATTGCCAAAATAACAAACAAACAAACATAAATACTGAAGTCAAAATATTAGGAGATAATTCCCGACCACACATGGCAGCCCCAGACCCCCTAAAAGTAAAAAAGTAAAAGTGTATATCTCAGATGATGACGTCATCATGGGGGGGGTTAAAGGGCCTGATGATTTGTCGCTCGTTGCTCGTATTTGTCGCTTCTTTACAGCATCATATCTAACTTGTGAGAAAATGTCAAGAGCATGAACGTAGAATATGAACGATTGCTAGCCTTCCATCCATCCATCCATCTTCAACCACTTACTCCTTTTCAGGGTCACGGGGAACCTGGAGCCTATCCCAGGGCGCATCGGGCACAAGGCGGGGTGCACCCTGGACAGGGTGCCAGTCCATCACAGTGCACAATCACATACACACTCACACACCCATTCATATACTACGGACACTTTAGACATGCCAATCAGCCTAACATGCATGTCTTTGGACTGGTGGAGGAAACCGGAGTACCCGGAGGAAACCCCCGACACACGGGGAGAACATGCAAACTCCACACACACATGGCCCTGGCGGGGCTCGAACCCCGAACCCTGGAGGTGTGAGGCGGACGTGCCAGCCTTGTTGCTCGTTAATCTGAATATTGCAGTCTCGACATCATGTTGATGTTGGACATTGTTTTCTTGTTGTTGTTGTTGTTATTGCTGTTGATTTGTGTACCTACATGGAGATGTCGGATGGTTACACAGGGTAACCATAGTTACGGTTACAGCGAGGAGCACAATGGGGATTCAGCCAGTTTTCAAGATTCGTCTCACGAGCTCTCAGCTCCAACTGCTGCAAATACAACATGTGTTCCTAGAGAGAGAGAGAGAGAGAGAGAGAGAGAGAGAGAGAGAGAGAGAGAATAAATATATGGATTTATACACATTTATATACTTAATTACTGTATATACAAAAATACCACATTCAGTTATGTTTTTACTGCATTGCTTCTTTGTTATTATGGAATAAATGAATATGGGATCTAAAGTACTTATGGGAAATAAATGTGCTAAATGTCCACAGTGTTAATGAGTGTTTGTGTATGTGTGTGTGCTCGGCTTCCATACCCTCATCGGTTCATCTGGATAACCTGGCTTCTGTCTCTTACTGCGGAGAAGTTGCTTTGCGAAGTTTTCCTTCACCAGAGGATTTGCTTCTATGGGAAACGAGAATGTTTACACATCAGTAAACTGTGTTAGTAAACTGTGTTAGTAAACTGTGTTAGTAAACTGTGTTAGATGTAATTAACGTTAACTATGTAATGATGTGTACGAGATAATAACATTATGAGTGATTATCACACACAACCAAATTGTGATATTCATTCCATCCACTAGGTGGCAGTGTGTAGCTAAACTGAACCAGCAATTGTTCATTAACTAACACTGAGAAAAGGAGTCACAGGAAAACCACGGCTGCGACTGAATATCTCTACTATCCTACTACGCATTAGGTGAAAAGCAGTATACTAAAGGAGTAGTATATCTGAATTATCAGTATTCATAAAACAGTAGGCGAGAAATAACCGGATGACCTACTGCTTCCACAGAGGTTCTGCAGTATGATACCACTGCACTGTCCCATAATGCAATGGGACTGGTATGGAAGAGCTGTTAGAATCCACACTGCGTAGTAAGTCCTGATTATATTCATGCTTATTACTTATACAGATCAGTACATACTGCATCAATGGCCGAGCAGTAGGTACTGTCACAGCATGCGATTTCGGACACAGACCATGCCTCCATTTTATTTTTTAGGCAAACTCTTAGGCTGAAATAAGCCCCGCCTCCTGTCCTGGCAGTAACAGCTACTGTCTGTCTGTTTCTAGCTACAGGCAGTTGTTTAGGGCCTCCGAGCCCCATAAGAATGCATGATTGTTTAGGTCTAACCTAGGATGTTGGTTAGGAGCTGCAAATGTTCAGAAACAGCCTTGATTATCTAATTTTGAAAAGTTTTTTGATTTGCTAAAATAAAATTAATATTCATGTTAAAATGAATGAATGTTTCATGAGTGTGAGTGACTTCATCCAATCACAGAGCAGGATAACAGTGCTGGTGAATGATTAAATCCATAAAAAATGTTAGTAAGTTAGCTAGCAAGTGAGTTATCGTAGCAAAGTTGTAAAATGAGGAAAGAATGACTTAACAAGAAGTGATTTTTCAATTTGGTTAATTAAGGTATATCACTTAACATATTTAACTAATACTAGTGGTTATTATTTGTTATTTCTGAGTTTATCCTAAGATAAAATGATCATCTACAGCGATCATGATGTATTTACTGATGTATTAATAGCTAAAATATACTAAAACTAGACTATTCTATTCATATTTATTTCTAACTGAATAGTAATGAATGTAAATGTATCTCTCTCTCTCTCTCTCTCTCTCTCTCTCTCAACACAAAGTGCTCATTCATCCTGCCTCCTCCGCTGGGAGCCCCTCGTGACCCGCCGGTCGAACCTGAGGCTCTTTACAGGCAAAACAGCCACGTAGCAAACACTTCACACCTTCACTTTAACCCCCCCCCACACACACACACACACACACATACACACACCATTTTCTGTATCATATTTGCATGTATATATTTATTTTAAAAAACAGGAATAATATTTCCACTATCATAATCCTCTCTGTGAGCTTCTAAACAAATTCTGTTCATCCAAAGTTTTCAGTATATCATATTAATTCCGATAGGAATAAACGCAATCTAATCTGCTAACCTGAAAAATATTCAGAGAAACAAAAACTGTAAACATGCTCATGCATGCAAGGTTACTGACGAGCTTCTTTACTTTATTTGAAAACTTACACGCAGGAATGAAATGTTATTTAAATGCTATTAAATGAATAAATTGACTGTTTAGAAACGAATACATGCATTTGAATGATTTGACTAAATATTTCATACTTATTTAAACACAGATTAGAAAGTTTAAAATTTGTATTGAGAGAAATTTGATAAAAGATCACTCGCATACTAATTGTGGACAGAACTGATTTTATTAGATTTGTATTAAATATTTTTACAACTATACAGTTTTTGAAAAATCCCAATGATTTCAGGCAGTTATCTTTCAGTGACCTCGAAAAATACATACAGCACAAAAACTTGAACTTTTGCTGCTTGTTTTTAAAAGTTGTTGCTTCTGATTTAACAGAAATGTTGATACAATATGACATTTATGAAATGCAAGTTCAACATAATTATAAATGTTTAATAAATTCCCAAACCTGTGCAGAAGGTCAATAAGACCAGGCAAAGGAGAAAAGTGAGCGTCTTCATGGTTAGTTCCTTTTTCAGCACTTCTCAGAAACTGATGGACTTTCTTTCTTTCTAGGGGAGGAAACCAGATGTACAGCTACGTCACATGCCCAAATATTATGACATTTGCACAACAGTGCTGTTGATTAATTATAACAGCAGCTCTGAAGGTAGGGCAGGTTTATAACAATGTTCTAACACTTTCTAATGTTCTAATAACTAACATGTTATTGTTTCTATAAACGGCTCATTCACAGGTTCTTGTACAGCAAATGCTGTGCAAATAATAAACAGATTTTTAAAACCTATGTAGTGTATGGTGTTTATGAGTTTTCTGTAAGGAGTGTTTATTTAACATTTATGGAAGGAGTCTCCTGTGTCAGTGCTTTAACTTAACTTTAAAGTTTGCGTTTGTAATAATGGCGTGTCTTATTTAAATGTGTACACTAGATGGCAGACGAGAGTCACACACATTCCATATGCATACAGCACATGCATTGCATACAGTACTACACACATACACACAGACACACACACACCTCAACATGATTTGCATACAGAAATGATCAGTAGTGGTCACTATATTACACACACACACACACACACACACACACACACACACACATATACACACTTTTGTTTGCCAAATTAATAAATGTAGGTATAAGGTAATGTGTATCTGTAATTGAGTGAGGTGTGCGGGGTGTGTGTGTGTGTGTGTGTGTGTGTGATGTAGTGACCACTACTGATCATTTCTGTATGCAAATCATGTTGGTCGTATCGGGGTTAGACCTTCACCACTGGCTAGATGCCTTCACACATCCGTGAATTCAAACATATTATTATTATTATTATTATTATTATTATTATTATTAACCATGATTTCATTGTCAGTTTATTTGCAATAAAGGCCAATATAACAGCCACCACGATATATTGATTTAACTGATACACATTGATGAACATGATATAATCGTTATTTGACTTCACGTGGATTCGTTCATATTTTGCCATTGCGAAAAAAAATCTAAACCCAAATACTATACGAATTCATTTTTCGTTTCTCGTCCCCTAATGTAGTTCTGCAGCTACTGATGTGTCGAACCCTGTTGTCATTGCGTATTTTTTATCATGTAATGTCTACATTTTCCTTTAAGTCTATTCAAGACGCCTTGAAAACGAACCCCATGCTCGTGCACTACATTAGGGACCGAGGTATGATTTGAGACATACTCAGAGTGTGCGTTATTACTTCCGCTTCCGTGAATTGACGAGAGCACTAGCTCTCGCGAGCACTAGCTCTCGCGGATGCTAAGTTGTTATTACAGCCTCTTTCCCCTCCCCAATATATTTCAAAAGTAAAAAATAGTTTGTAATGGGATGGTGCTTATGGAGGGGGTGTGTTTATTTTCGTTTGATGCTAGATGCTCATGCTAATCTCTGAGCTCGGCTCTTGATGCGCGAGACAGCTAACTGCAGTTTTAAACGTCTCGCACTGTTTTAAAGGCTTGATGGAGGTTTGATGCCTGGCGGTGAACCGATGTTTTGTGCACGTGCACACGACGGTCAAAATGGTGTGACGTCAGTTTCCTTTGAAGCACGGCCGTGTCCGTGGCTCGCGCTCTGCAGACGTCGTTGATCTGATCTGCTCGCAGGTTTGTTTATTTCTTGGATTGTTTTTCTTTTCCCAAAAAAATGGATGTGGATGAGACCGAGGCGCGTGAGGGTGCGGGGACCCCGCTGTTGCTGTGGACCGGGTTGGCTGTGTTGCTCCCGGTGCTGATCACACTGTGGTGCAGCGTACGGCGCTCGGAGCGCGCGGTGCGGCTCAAAGACCTGCCGCGCGCGAGCCGGCACAGCTGGCGCTACACGGACCTGTTCGGCAAGCCCACGTACTGCTGCGCGTGCGAGCTGCCCGTGCTGCACGGCGTCTTCTGCGACTGCTGCGGCGTGTGCGCGCACGAGGCGTGCGCGCGGGCCGCCGAGCGCGCGCTGGCCTGTAAGGAGATCGCCGCGCCGGCGCACGCGGATGGACGCTTCCGCCACCGCTGGGTCCGCGGGAACGTACCGCTCGCGAGCTACTGCACCGTGTGCAAGCAGCAGTGCGGCACGCAGCCCAAACTCTGCGACTACAGGTGAGTCCGCGCGCAGGTACATCAACGCATGACGTGTTAACGTGTAGAGCTGCAAATACACTGCGCGTACGTTTACATAATCGTCTGCGTACCTTATGTGTATCTGCACGATTATAATCTGCATCCTGCAGGGGGCAGTGTAGTGCTGAAAGCATCCCTGATTTGCACTGATTTGACTACTTCTAACTACACTGCCCAAAAAAATAAAGGGAACAATGTGTTCCCTTTATTTTTTTGATCAGTATATTTTGCCCGTCAACTATGAACATCGTACAGACCCTAACCCTACTACCTACTTTCACCATTGTTGATGCAGGTCATACTGCACCGCCCTCAGCGTTCATGCTGGGATTTTTGGTTAAATACATTGTAAGGCACTAGATAAATTGAGCAAAAAATAAAAACATTAAAATGGCTCCCTGTTCACTATATGCTCCCTTCATAGTGTGTAAGAACCTCGCAATACTCTGTAAAGTGTTTCAGTCCCTACATAGTGTATAATGTGATGTACATAATGCTATGTAGTACCACAGCAAAAGTGTCTCATTGTGTTTTCTCGTCATATGTTCACATTGTATGACGTTCTCCCTTAAGTCATTTTTTTTTTTTTAACTAAAGTGAAAGTATTGGCACCTTTCGATTGCATTTGAGTCTCTCATGGAGTTGTATCGATATTCGTATCAGGTATCTGTTTTTTGCTTAATTAATTTACTCATACGTGTTAAAACTGGATACGAGTACGGATAGCTCTGGATTCAAACGGGTAACCGTGCCAGACAGTGCCGTACTGCACTGTGGAGAAAAACGCTAGATTGTGCTCTAAACGGTGCTGAAGGTACAGTATAGGTTAATGTTTGTGTAATCTCTCTTACAATAAACCAAATTGTTCAACTCATGTTATCATGCATCATGTCTTGGTCCTTTTTGGATGCAGAGAATATTGTGTTAACGTAGATGTTAGCTAAACTATATTCTTTTATGTGCACGCAGGTGTGTGTGGTGTCAGACGACGATTCACGACGACTGCAAACCGGCTTTCGGCGATGACGAGCGTTGCGATTTGGGTGAGTTCCACTCCATCATCATTCCTCCCTCGTACCTGTACCAGCTGAACAAACTGCGGTGCAGACACCCGGATGAGTACTGCAAGGTAAAGACCTGTCCCCTATATATACGCAGTGTATTTCTCTCTAAAAAGTATACCATATCATAAAGGTCCAGATTTTTTAAAATGTAATTGTATATAGTAAAGATGTGTGTGTGTGTGTGTGTGTGTGTGTGAGATTAGCTTGCAGCAGTGTGTGGAAGTGGGTGGAGCCCCCTGCTGGTGCTCGCTAACACACGCAGTGGAAACAACATGGGCGAAGAGCTGCTCGGAGAGTTTCGAACCCTACTCAACCCGGTGCAGGTATCTCAGTCTCGATGATGTGACACAAAGAGCGCTTTCGTGTTCTGCATCCTGATTGGTCAGAAGGCGTTAGTTAATTTTCTAGAACAGCAGCACTGATGGTAGATAAGCACTCCGCTTATTCACAGGGAATTCTCATTCACTGTGTGTGTGTGTGTGTGTGTGTGTGTGTGTTCTAGGTGTTTGACCTGTCCGAGATCTCTCCTTCCAAAGCTCTGCAGCTGTGCACTCTGCTGCCCCCTGGCTGTGTGTGTGTGCTGGTGTGTGGTGGAGACGGAACAGTGGGCTGGGTGCTGGATGCCATTGATGCCATGAAACAGAAGGTACACACACACCGCTTCATGATGTCATCACAAATGTAATGTTAGAGCATCTCCGGTTCCTCAAAACAATACAAAATCTACATGCATCAGAGTCGTATCACACACCGCTGTTTAATTTTTGATGGAAAGTTTTTCTTTCTGCCTGGCGTCTACGTGCCGATGCAGAAATAAAAAGATCACAGCTGCACTTAATAACTATGCATTTTTTATGTTTGGTGCACAGGTCATAGTGCTCACAACAAGCAGTCAACGATAAATAATTGAAGTACTGTTTTGTTTAGAATATCAACTAATTATTAATAAAATTTTCCATCCTGAGCTATGGATAGTTTATATAGTGTGAAATGAGAGGAATGCTAAGATTGAAATTGCTGAATCGAGATTAAGCTAACACAATTTAGACTAAAAATTTTAATATCTTACATTCTGTCACATTGGAGGATTTTCACTCTACTGTTAATTATGACTAATTGTGCCACATTTATTTATTTATTTATTTTTAAAGAAGCACCGGTATTACTATGGAAATTTTCTAGCACTGGTTCTACCTGATTAGAAGGTTAACACCCCAGAAGATAGGGCTGCACAATTAATCGAATATCGATCGCGATTATGATTTTGACTGCCCACGATTAAATGAACATGATCGACTGCGATATTAACTTTAAAAGTTCCTCCTCCGCTAATAGAAAACTCGGCTGCAGATCAAATCAAGCACTTCCTATACCTACAGCCAATCACCAAATTGGCTCAGGGATGATGTCATTTTGTAACGCCAAAACCCCGAAATAGATTTAGCATTTTAGTGCTCAAGCTGCCAGTTTTGCTTCGAGCTCCAGCGCTTTGCACGAGGGGAAATTTATGACATTAACATGATGCTAAATTGCTAAATGGCACTACAGAGGTTGTCGGGGACATTTAACATCATCTCGTAGAACATGAAAAATCTTTGCAGATAAACTCAGGGCTCTGCAGTGTGACAATTTCACTCACATTTGTGACAATATTTATTTGGTGCGAGTGACCTGTTCGAAGTTGTATAATACAATTGGAATAAAAACTACAGGAAGTCAAAACTGCATCTACATGCGCAACAGTTACTTCCACACTGCTTTTCATCTCCTCAGTCAACCGAACAAGTGTGGAAATACTGCAGAGAAGCCATTACGATGACAAGTATGATGACAAGAGTAACTCTACATCAACTTGCACCTGCTCATGTAGACACACCGGCTTCGTGTGGAGTAAATGAATAATAATGCTAACACTACAAAGTGGGTTTAATTCAAACTTCTGTATTAAAAAATTCATAACCAAGAGTAGCAACTGTTCAGTCTTTAAACATACAGTACACTGCCACTCTCCATTCACCTACTCTAATTCACTTCATTTAAACTCACAGTTGCCAGATATCACTAGAAAAGTCAACTGCAGTTTCCATGTTTTGATTTAATCCACCCAAAACGTAATATTATCAACAGAAATGGCGACACTGTACTGGGGAACCAATCTAAAACTGATAAACAAACCAAAATAAAACTACTAAAATGTAAATACAGAAAAGGTTTAATTACTATGGGTTGCATTTAATATCAATTTGACAATAAGCTTAGTTCGCGATTTCCTTAGAAACCTATTAGCTCTTTCCTAATATGGATTATTTTAGTTAGTCTACTTTTAATTAGGAGACTCTATTGTTTTCTAGATATTTAAAAATAAATATTTTATGCTTGTTTATTTATCAGTTAACCAACGGTATCTCATTGCTATTATTTTAACGCAGTTAAGTGCCCATGAGCAGAGAGCTTACATTTAACTGTTTATGATAGCCTTCCTGATTAAAGTTTAAACAAAAAAGATCGGTAGCTGGATCAGTTTCGGCTGTAAAAATCCTGATCGGAGCGTCAGTAATGAACACCATTAAACTAAAGCGCTTTGCATCTGACTGGTAAATAAACTCCCCCAATCCCATCCTATATGAGATTATTCAGATATCTACACAATATACACAGAGCAGTTCGAGAACTGACTCCAGTCCAGAACCATGACAGTGAGATATGTCTAACAGTGTAGCTTTAAATATATTTAAAAGGAGCAGACTTCAAACACTGAGCATTGATATTTATTGTGTTTGTTTACAATGTGGAACACCTTAAATGTTGTTTTTTGCATATAGTCTGTAAAATTAACTGAAAATATTACATTTAGTTTATCAGAAGTTAAATTAATGTGTCTTGGCTCACATTATGTTCCTAAATTCTCTCATAATTGACCAGCTCAAGTTTTCTCATGCCTATTTGTGTGTTATACTGTGGCATGAGAAAACTTAATAAATGTGTGAGTGCAATAATAATATGTTGACGCTAAAATCAATTAATAATCGTGATAAATAATCGAGATCTCAATATTGATCAAAATAATCAGGACTATCATTTCGGCCATAATCGTGCAGCCCTATGAGAAGATATTATAAAGATGGGAGAAAGATGTTTAACGATTATGTTGTTGTTCTTCTTGCTCTCTTCTTCTCACTCTCTGTCTGTCTCTCTGTCTTGTTGTCGGTCAGGGTCAGGATCAGTTCATCCCACGTGTGACCATCCTCCCTCTCGGGACGGGGAACGACCTGTCTAACTCTCTGGGCTGGGGTTCGGGTTACGCCGGTGAGATTCCTATCGAGCAGGTGATCCGGAACGTTCTGGAGGCTGAAGTGGTCAAGATGGACAGGTCAGTCTGCACACTCACCGAGACTCAACCTATATACATGTCTAGAGTTTATATCTATCTATCTATCTATCACCGATTAGTCGAGACCGACCGTCGGTCACTTTATGGCCCACGTATGTCATCAACGCGAACCACAAAGCATGTCGGCAGAAGTAGTGGGGTAGTTTGCCATTGCTTTTCTCCACACGCTTGGGACCGGCGTGTAGCTGCTGCCAGTCACACGGCTGGGTACACACACTCACACACCCATTCACACACTACGGAAACTTTAGACACGCCAATCAGCCTAACATGCATGTCTTTTGACTGGGGGAGGAAACCCCCCCGCAGCACAGGGAGAACATGCAAACTCCGCACACACATGGCCCTGGCGGGACTCGAACCCCGGACCCTGGAGGTGTGAGGCGAACGTGCCAACCACTAAGCCACCGTGCGCCCTAGAGTTTATATACATGAGAATAATATTTAATATAATGTATATGATCAGTGCTGGGATCACACTGACATCTCACTTAATTGATAAATCGGCCTGTGTTAAAGTTCCAAAATTGTGTTGTGTATTACGGAGCCCCCCACTGCTAGGTAATCCTTACCATCGGTTTTGCAATCCGTACCCTCGGTTTTGTAAACCACGCGTGCACCGCGTTAAAATTGGGTTTATATTGGACATTCGCTGTACATTCGAGCTTCTGTCAAGAAATAAACAAACAAAAAGGACATATTGTGTATCGCATAATAATGTGTATTGAGTGGACATAGAACCAATACAACTGAATATATTTAAAAAATTTCTCCTGTTAAAGCTTGTGGAAGCACAGGTCATCGGCACAGTCAGTAAGGGACCGTCTAAAAAGTGCATGACTTGGGCAACTGTATAAGATTTTTATATGGCACAATAAGTTTATATGTGTAATATAAAGGTATATCATTAATAATACAGTGGTGTGAAAAAGTGTTTGCCCCCTTCCTCATTTCCTGTTCCTTTGCATGTTTGTCACACTTAAGTGTTTCGGAACATCAAACCAATTTAAACAATA
>JAFFST010046535.1:6135-16840 GCA_022414735.1 Noturus placidus | reverse complement strand
CCCTCTAATGTAACTGAATTAGGACAATTCTGCAAAAATGAGTGGGCCAAAATTCCTCCAGGACGCTGTAAAAGCCTCATTGCACGTTATCGCAAACGCTTGGTTGCAGTTGTTGCTGCTAAGGGTGGCCCAACCAGTTATTAGGTTTAGGGGGGCAATCACTTTTTCACACAGGGCCATGATGGTTTGGATTTTTTTTCACCTTTAATAATAAACACCTTCATTTACAAATTGCATTTTGTGTTTACTTGTGTTGTCCTTGACTATTGTTTAAATTGGTTTGATGTTCCGAAACACTTAAGTGTGACAAACATGCAAAGGAACAGGAAATGAGGAAGGGGGCAAACACTTTTTCACACCACTGTATATATGCTATAAAAAAATATTTATTCATACTGTATCCTAACACTGCAATAAGTTAGATATCCTGTTAAGTAGATTACTATGAACTAAGTAGAATCTTATACAGGTCATGCACTTTTTAAACGGTCCCTTACTGACTCCATTAATATAAGGTGCTGATGAGAAAATTAAAAAAATATATTCAGTTGTATTGGTTCTATGTCCACTCAATACACATTACTAGGACACTACACATTATGTCTTTTTGTGTGTTTATTTCTTGAGAAACAGAAGAGAGAATGTACAGCGAATGTACAATATAATCCCAACTTTAACGCGGTGCGCGCGCGGTTTACAAAACTGAGGGTACGGATTGCAAAACCAAGAGCACGGATTACCTGACACTAGGGGGGCTCCGTAGTTTATCAATAAGAATTATGTTTATGTTAATAAATGTGGCGCTTGTTTTAACATCAAGCAAACACACTGTGGAACACTAGAGGGCGTTAGGAACTCACCTGAAAACATTTGCCTATTTTCTGCCCATATAAAATCGTATTAATCCGTGCTATTTGAATTTTAAGCACCTTAACTCACCTTGGCACTGATGAGAACATTTGACACATTTTGAAAGATGTAACCAGACATTTTTTCTGATTTTGTACCGCTATCCTTGTCTTTAACAGCCAGCTATCATTATCCATAAATAGCCATAAAAATAAAAATGTCAACATATAAAATTTCCATATAGTAGCATACGCAATAAAAACATGAACTGTTCTGAAGCAGAGCCCTGTGGGTCACCATTTTTAAAGCAACACTCAACTAAAGCTCATAATTTCTGACCTTTATCTAGGGAAAACCAAAGAATTCTTACTCAGAAATTCAGGATGATGGCTGCGTCCGATGTCGCGTAATGTACTGTGACAGTACGTACTGAATTTGATGCAGTACCTACTGCATGGCCGTTGAAACAGTATGTACTAATCAGTATGTGTGTGTAGTATGCCTACAATCTGGACATGTTGGTATTGTCATGTGTCCTTTGACGGTATCATAAACTCAAAAATCTTAAAGGGGCCACCAGATTAAAGCAATCGCAGTAATGGGAAAATCCGGGTGTTTCTCGCCTACTGAGAATTCGGACATACTGCCCCTGTGGAGTACTGCTTTTCACCTACTGTGTAACAGCGTAGTACGCCATTTTGGATGCAGTGGATCTCCTCAGCATATGACATCAAGTCACCATGGCCTCTCACTCCGTCAACAGTAAATAAAATATCACTTCTCTACTATAAATGAGTTCACAGAAGTATTTAGTTTTGAGCACTCAACAGATATTTGAGACATATTTGGTTCAGTTTATAACACTGATTGTTCAACACGCTGTTTTGAGAGCTGACTAGCTAACAAAACACGCTTTCATGGAGGTGTCTGTGTCTTTTCCCCACTTTGTAGCTCGAATGAGCTTCAATATTACAGAAGTTGAATGCCACTTAAATATGGGATTCCACATGGCTCTGTTTTAGGACCGGTGCTTATCGATCTGCCGTTTTGAAAGCTGCTCTGATATTCAGCAGTACGAGCAGAAGGCTTCTTTGTGTTATTTAACTGCATTGTATTTAACTGCATTCACATTTCAGGTGGAAGGTTCAAGTTGCCTCAAAAAGAACATACTTCCGCAAGCCAAAGGTTTGGGCACCTCAGCATTACACATGTTTATCTTCATTACTTGGTAGGATAACATGACTTTGGCTCATGTAGCTCGATGTCTCGACAGGTTTTGTCCATGAATAATTATTTCTCTGTGGGTCCAGACGCTCTGATGGCCCTGAACTTCCACGCACATCGTAAAAAAACGCCGTCCTTCTTTTCCAGCCGCATCATCAACAAGGTCTGGGAGATTGAACACGGACTATAATATTGTTCATTATAATCACACCTTAAAATATTACATATAGACGCGTGTCTCCTCGTCTCACAGGTGGTGTATTTTCTCTACGGAACCAAAGACTGTCTGGTGCAGGAGTGTAAAGACTTGGACAAAAGGATTGAGGTGAAAATTTAAACGTTTTTGATCACACAAAGTGATCTTGAGGCACAAATATTTTTCATTTTCACAACACGTCCGTGTGCCTGCACTGCTGCCACGTCAACGTCATTGTTCACACACTCCAAATGACTGCAGGATACGTTCAGCCACCGCCTTGCGTGTGTGTGTGTACACTTAGTCACTAGTCAACAGCAAGTCCATATCAGTTTTTAAGTTGTTTTAGGCATGTTGGTGTGATCAGTTATGTGAACGTCTCATTCTAAATGAGGCGAAGGTGCAAAACAAACCATAACCTACAATATCTGTATCATTTAGAAGGTATTATATATGATATTATATATATTTATGTATTAAATATATAAAATATATATTTAGAAACTGATGAGTCATCATGGTTTCTTAGCAACAGGACAGTCTAGTTTTGAAAGCGGGACGCACCCACGGCAGCCATGTTACGTGTCATTTCCAGACTGAAGCAATGAATAGAATTTACTTTAAAGGGCGTGGTCTTTATTTTTTTGCCTGCAGCAGCTATCAAGTTTTTTCTATAAATGTGCGTCAAGTTGAATTATGCAATATTACATTTTATATTCAGTTATAACTTTCATCATGTTATCGCTGCTTACGGTAGTGTCCCAGAACTCGTGTATTTGTCTTCCACTGTAAATAAAATGAACTGCAGGGACGTTTTTTGTTTTTTTTTGCTTCTTAGTTTGTTTGTTTATTTTTCAGTTGAGATTCGTACATGTTTTTGCATACGGAATGTGTCTGGCAGCGACAACTGGTTTTGGCTCTCATAAATGGCGCCAAAGTCTGTCAGACCGTCCTTTAGTTTGTTCAGACTGAGGAGTAATATAATAATTACTTTAAAAAAAAATTATTATTTAAAATACAATATTGTGATATAATGATAGAAGACAGAAGCTGTGTGTTCTTGATGGAAGCTGGAGTTAAAACATACGTGTGTGTGTGTGTGTGTGTGTGTGTGTGTGTGTGCGCGCGTGCGCGCGAGACAGTTGGAGCTGGATGGAGAGCGGGTGCCGTTGCCGAGTCTGGAGGGCATCATTGTGTGCAATATCGGCTACTGGGGTGGAGGCTGCCGTCTGTGGGAGGGGATGGGAGATGAGCCATGTCCTCCAACACGGTATGTCTTGACCAAACCTTCAAGAGCCTTAACGAGCCGCACCCTAATTTTATTTTATTTTGTTGTATTGTCCTGGGGGTCGTTTCTAAATGTCACATTCTGTCCATCTGGGGTATTTTGTAAAATCGCTAATGCTTTAAGTCAGGACACTAACTAGAGACATGAATTCTGGCATTTGGGATGCAGTCTGAATTTCAGACGAGTCAAAAGATGAGTATAGCATACAGGCTAGTAAATGTTCTGCAAACTGTCCTTGTTATAAACAAGCTAACTTTCCAGTTAGCACTGTAACTCATGATTAGTTCAGTTAGTTCACAGTGAAGGTGTTTGGAAGGGTCTGTCTGGAAGACCATCAGTATACTGCAGGTTCATCAGAAGGAAGATGACTGAAGAATCAGGAGGCCAGCAGCCAGATTATAATAAAAGAGATGGTTTATTACGTGCATGAAGACAACATGGGCGGTCTAGCCTAGTCCAATCAAAAATCGGACACAGCCGGCTTTTCTACTGGTATATTCGTGCAATAGGATCATATACCGTAGATTTAGTTAGTTAAACTTTATTGTCCCGTGAGGGAAATTTGTCTTGGGCAACAGTGCCGCATATGGCTGCAGTAAACACCAATAACATATATGGACTTTACACTACCATACATCATACAATAACCATGCATTTACATTACATTGCACATGTATCATTGACCCTCCCCTGTACATCATTAATTAGATCAGAAGTTCTACTTTCCATATCTTTTATTATTTTTTGTTTTATAACATTTATGACTTTTATAAAATTATATAATGGACAGGTATGGAACATGAATGATCAAACATGTTTCTGAACATTATACCTACTTTGAACAAGAGAACTAGGCTGTACTATTTTACATGACGTACTATTTTGCATGTAAAACGTGTTGCATTACATTCGTCTTGCATTCTAAGAACATTTGTGTAAGAATTATATACATTGGGGTGAAGGGCACATCTCGTTATCTATGACATTGTTAAATCTCCGGCTCTCAGCCTCTCACTGAACGAAGGTTATAATCGTAAACGAAAATGAATGAAATAATGAAAACTAGGTGTGAACAAACATTGTCGTTAACTGAAATCGAAATAAAAAACGAGGCATTACAAAAAAAGATAACTAACTAAAACAGTATTGTCTGTTTGCAAAACTAACTAAAATAAAATACAATTATAGAGTAAATGTCCTTAGTTTTCGTCTTTGTCAATGTCTTTCATAGAGTAAATATCTTTCAGAGTTAACATTTCCGTCGGGGAAACCGGAAATTACGACATTCCATGTCAAATTGAACACAGCATAGTCCATGCTCCTCTCCTGGCATCAAGGCGGTACTGAAAGTCGGAAGAAAGCGACAGAGTCCTATTTGGTATTACTTTGAATAGGACTGTGCGTCAGATAAAAGCAAGTGCCTTGCAGTGGAAGGTGGTGAAATATGTGGATAATTTATTAAAGGGAAAAATCCCACGAATCTGAAAGTACATTTGAAGCGCACACAAGGAGGCTAGCCTAGCTTACCTTAATAAGGTAAAGGTGAACGCCACGCCCCCCCTCCCTGAAACAGAAGCTAACCCCGGTACAGGGTAAGGCAGCATGATGGAGACAACCGCAGGACAGAGAACACTACAGCAGTGCTTTCACCGGAGACCAGGTTCTCCGGACTGCTGGTTAGTAAATACGCAGGAACAGCACAAGCGGGAGGAAGCGCTAGTTAATATGTTTATTGATACTGGGATATCTACACAACTGTGTGAGGTTGTCTTCAAAAAGTTCCTCCCTTCACTCGAACCAAAGTTCAAAACACCTGGAGCTGCAAGAGTCAACAGTCTTATTGGGGCAAAGATGGATATGGCAAAGCAGAAATGAAGAGCGATAACTAAGGCTGTGTAGATGGTTGAAGCAACAGAGGATTAACAGCATCTTTCCTGGGTGTGTCAGCTTATTTGTGCCCATATGTATATTTGATGTACTGGTGTTATTGTTGAATACATGTTTCTAAAATTGTTTGTTTTTCTTGAGTTTTTATTACACAATACTTTTTCTGGCCTTGACAAATAACCCATATTACAAAAGAATAAAACTAATAAAAACTAAGCATTAAAAAAAAAAAAAATTTAACTAGCAAACCCGCTTTAAAAACTAATTCAAACTAAACTGAATTTGAAAACATAAAGTAATGAAAAATGCAAAACTATAATAACCTTGCGCTAAACAGAGCAGGTTTGTCCAAAAAGTGATGATGCCCTGTCTGTTTTTTTTTGCTTTTTTAATTTTATTGAACATAATTCATGCCCCCCATCTATCCTGGGTTGAGAACCACTGCTGGAGATAATACCCAAGGCTAAAAAAGGTAAATCGTGTAAACTTGTATAAATCCTGAATGAACAAAGACAGTTGCCGAAATCACATTAAATTGAAATGATTCAAAATTGAATAAATTGTATATCCATCAACAAATAATCATGGAGGGAATAATCCCACAATTCATCCCTTTGAATGACTCTAAAGGCATTCATATAAAGCAAGAAGAAACGTCCTGTACTGTCCTACAAACTGTAACCACAAGCCAGGTGATTATCCATGTACGTATCTCAAAAAGTCGTAGTCGTCTACCCGTGTGACAAGAAGAAAATAATCATGTCATGTTGAATGCAAGTGTTGGGTCACACGTGTTCGCCAACCAACTTGCACTTTAGAGTACATTCTGTTGCTATCTATTGTAATCAATCAATCAGTTATAACTAAAAGGTCAATCAGTTGATTAATTTCAGATTTAAGCCACATTTCTGTACTATATACCTTTTAGTAATGTGTTTTATGTGCCATGTGTACTGATTTAGTCCTGTGTGTGTGTGTGTGTGTGTGTGTGTGTGTGTGTGTGTGTGTGTGCGCGCCCAGGCTGGATGATGGGCTGCTGGAGGTGGTCGGGGTGTTTGGATCGTTCCATTGTGCTCAGATCCAGGTCAAACTCGCCAACCCTGTTCGACTGGGCCAGGCACACACAGTGAGGGTGAGGAGTGTGTGTGTGTTAGCAGATTTGATAAGTAATTATAGACACACTCATGCTATGAGAAAATTCACTTTAATCGTTACTATAAAAAATTCACATTAATCATCTCTTTAACGGTTATTTTGTAACACTGATGGAAATTTGAATGGGTTTTATATAATATAAATAATTGCAGTAAATAATAGAGCAGATATAATGTGTTCTGTGGGTGGAGTGAAAGCTCTACGGCTGCAACAAAGAACCAAAACATTATTGTACACATTTAAATAACAAACTAATTATTGTCATGAATTGATCTGGAATTTATTTTTACTACAAAATGTCTGAGAACCCCAGTTCAGAGTATGAGTAGTGAACCACTGAGTTAGCCAGCTATATTTAAATTAGTTGGTTGTAATATTTTTTTATTATAAACAAAAAAGTATAATTTAATTATTTTAAAGAATAGAAAAGTAGAAATTAGAAAATCTGCGACCGACTTTATTTTTGTGCAGTAACTGTGGATTATTTAATAGTTTCTGGCATTTGGTTAAACATTTTTCTGGCCCGGAAAATAGCTCCTCCCTCAGATGGAACAGAAGTGGTCAACCTTAATCCCTTTTTTTTTTCTTTTTCTTCTAAAAAGGCATCTTACTAGGCATGTGTAGTTTCAGCAGCGGGCTTCTGTCAGTACACATTCATAGGCAGGAGTGGGCACTAAATATCACACACTGCCCCTTTAATCACAGAAATGTCAGTAGGATGTTGTACTGTGTGGTTAAAATAGGTGTTTTAAAAAGTGATGTCATATGATGACGTGTGTGTGTGATTGGATGAACTAATTTAACCTTAATTGGTGTCATGTGATTATCATGCCTTATCGCTCGTTAAAATGTTTATGATGTGCGTGTTGATCATGCAGCTGGTCCTGAAGAGCTCACGTACGCCGATGCAGGTGGACGGAGAACCGTGGGCTCAGGGCCCGTGCACCATCACCATCACACACAAAACTCAGGCGTTCATGCTGTACCACAGCTCCGAGCAGACCGACGATGAAGAGTCCAGCACTTCGGATGCTGAAGGACCATCAGGAAAGCACGCTCACTCTCCAGAGAACAGCTCAGAATCTCAGTGAGGCTTCGGCTGTGTCCCAAAGTCATGCAGCTGTGGTGGCCTGCTCTGACTGCTTCATTTAAAATTCATTCATTTTTTCACTGAATGACATTCACAAAGCTAATTACAAACCGAAAGTGTAACGTTTACAGACCTGCCCACCTTCATGCACGCTTATCTGCTGCAATGGAAACTGGAGTGTGTGTATATATTCAGGGTTTATGTGTATTCTAATTAATTATTGTCTAACATTTGGTGACCACCAAATGCTGGGGGGAAAGCTGCTGCTTGTCTGTTTACATGCACACATTTGGGGGAAAATTGTTACGTAGAAATTGATGTGTGTGTATACACTGTAAAACCATTTGGTGGTTACTGTCAAACCCTGTGTACTTGCACACTCCAGATTCTGCCTGACACAAGTGGCTATATTGAAAATGTCCTGGGGTTATTTCCTCTGCAGGGTTGGCAGGTCTGCATTAACAGCACTGTTTCTGAAGCACTGAACATTGTGATGTCACGCCGTATAAGCGATGATCACATGCACTGATTTTGTCTCATTAAAAACTTGCTGCAGGAGTTTTTTTAAGCTTTCCAAGCAGTTTTGTGCAATAAGAGTTTTACGCTTAGGGACAGAAGGCAGTCAGTTGTTATATATTTATTATTTATTTTATATACATAGTCCTGTTTGAGTCACATGACCTTCAGTTTGCATTGTCTACAATCTACATTTCTTTCTTTTGTTTTTTATTCTCGATCCTGAGATTTTTTTTTCCGTTTACAAACCTGATGAATGTTTGAATTTATGAATTTTTCTTCCACATGAAATATCAAATATTTTAGCACCATTAACTATATTGTCCAAATATGAGTATAATACATACACGTCGTATACATGTGTGTTACCCGATTACCGACACGTGATAGTCACAGGACCAAAAAAAACCCTTCACCTGTATAGTGTTTTTTTTTTTTACAAATTGTTAGTTGTGTTTTGTTTTATTTTATACACGGTCCTTTCCTGATGCACTGTCATAACTCACTGCCATGTGTTTTAGTTGCATTTTCCATTTACACTGTAGTAGAGGTGTGCACGAACCATTTAAGAACTTGCTTGGTTTTATTTACCCGAAATATAAACCTATGAGCATATTTAAAAAAAATTTCATTTAATGAAGATAAAGGAACATGGTAGTAGACGCATGTGCAAGCAATCTGCCGCATACAACACAGCTTTATCGTACATGTTTGGCACTTGTGGGCGTGGCCTGTTCAACCGCTTCTTCTTCCTACTGAAACATTAATGACTACTGTATACTGTATATCTTCTAAAACTATTTAGTCAAACACAAATTAAATAACACACTAATCAGTGTGAAAATTGGTTTGTTTTACGTGTCGCGTGCTCTGCTTTGTACTAGCTTTGTTTTCAGACTAGATTAGCAAAGCAAACTAACTTTTCTAGCTACATACTCTCACCAGAGGCACGAATGATCTCTGAAGAAATGCTCAGACTACACATGCTGTAGGATTGGGCCGGGGAATAATTTCATGGATTATTGGATTTTTCACTTTACAGAATGATACCAAATCTAAATTAGAAATAGCGGTTCCTGTGTGTTTTTTTTTTGTTGTTGTTGTAGTTGATGGCGTGCACACCTCTAGTTTACATTAAATACATTTGTATTGAATTTTACTGTCTGTATTTCGTGTGTAGGGCTGAAGTGTTTCTCTTCTGAATTTTAGACCAAAAAAGATTGAAAAATGTCCTATTCTTTTCTGTCAGTATATTGAATTTTAGGTTAAAATAATTTGCCTAATTGAGATCTTATCAAAGTGTGATTACTTAATATATATTAGAATAATCACTAAACCAATTAACCCTATGTGTGCCGTATGTGAGATTTTCTGAGCGATTACGAATTAGTATTTTTGGATGTGCTAAGATTTTGGAGTTTGGATTAGATTCCATTTAGTGTTATTTATTAAACATTTTATTCAGTTGAATGACTGACAAACTCAAGTATTTGCTGTTAGTTTGCAGTTCACCAGCTATATAAATTCTAAATATGGTCATGTATGTATTAGTGAATCCAGCGAGATCGAAATCATACAGTATTCATTTGGAATTTCTATCTAGTCGTTATCTTGCCAAAATTTTATATTGCTGTTCTTGTTGCATTAAACATATTCAAGACACAAAGCCACTGACGCTTTGAGAGATTTCATAACAGTTTGCACAAACCTTAATTTCTCTCTCAACTGTTGAGGAATTCTGATTATGATTGATGAAATAAAAAATGAATGTCCAAGCTAACAGGATTGACATCTTTTCATAATTTCTTAAGTATTATGATTAGCAGTGGTGGAAATGGCTGAGATACACTTGGGGGACTCTAGCTTGGGGTTATATAAACAAATATAAATACCTCTATAATATAACATTACATGTACTTCATGTCACCTCCAAACAATATGCTTTCTTGAGTTTTAAGACAGTCATGTGAAAGGTCAATGAACAGCGTTCATGAATTATGTGTGGCACAAAACAAACACTGTTCATTCAAAAAAATCTCTGCTTGGAGAGAATTAATAAACATGTAGGCTAACATAACCGTGGATGTAATACGAAGCAAGCTATGATTCTGAAAATAAATTAAGATGAATAAAGGGTGTTCTACAGTAAGGATGGGACACTGTTGACCTCAACTGAGGAAGTAACAGCACGGTGGAAGGAACACTTTGAGGACTCCTGAATCCGACTAACACGCCCTCTATGGTAGAGGCAGAGGTGGAGGCTGATGGGGGAGCATCGTCAATCTCCGTGGTGGAGGTCACTGAGGTAGTCAAACAACTACACAGTGGCAAAGCCCCGGGGATTGATGAGGTCCGTCCAGAAATGCTGAAAGCTCTGGGTGTGGAGGGGATGTCTTGGTTGACACGCCTCTTTAACATTGCGTGGAAGTCGGG
Organism: Noturus placidus; assembly: GCA_022414735.1. Lineage (NCBI taxonomy): Eukaryota > Metazoa > Chordata > Actinopteri > Siluriformes > Ictaluridae > Noturus > Noturus placidus. Next base: position 6,202 of record JAFFST010046535.1, on the reverse strand, counting down.
GACAGTGCCCAAGGAGTGGCAGACGGGTGGTGGTTCCCCTGTTTAAAAAGGGGGACCAGAGAGTGTG
>JAFFST010046533.1:410328-420623 GCA_022414735.1 Noturus placidus | reverse complement strand
CCCTCCAATATACAGGAGAAATTATTTTCCATATGTTCCTCTTTAATTTTCCCTGCCAACAGATCTGTCTTTTCTTCATCTATTCTATTTATTTTATTTATCTATTTATTTATGTCTATTCTTTTTTTAATATATTCATGTTTGTTAAGGAAATCAGTGTGTGTGTCCCCTCCAGTTGTACACTTGGTTTCTCCCATACTCAACGCAAGTTCGGTGATGTATTTTAGCAGCTTCTCCATGCTGTGGGAGCTTCTATCATTCAGAAACCACGTTAATCCAGACAGAAACTGTAATCCTAAAACTATGTTCTAAATATGCAAGTTTTCATTATCAAATTTCGGAAGTTTGGCTGCTTGGGGGATTCAGCGCTTGGACCCCCACAATGTCCACACCATGGTTACGCCCTTGCAACTGCATCACGTCCTACAGTTGTAAGGGTCTTTCAGGACCTGAGTATATCATGCATCAACACGTACAATCAGCATGTACACTGAATTCGATTGATAGACTAATGTCAGACAGTGGATTAGGGAACACACAAAGTGATCAAAAGTGTGGCTTCACTTTTCAAAGCAAACTGAAGACACTGCCAAATGCAATAAATGTGGAAAACTTATTTGCTGAAAAGGAGGTTGAACCTAATGTATGTCAATGCATGTATCTCAGTGTGATATAAAGCTCCAGCAGTGTTTGAAGTCTTGTGGGCTCCAAGCCTGAGTTCAACAGACCCCATGCTAGCTAGTCCTACCTCCTTGCTAGCTAGTGCTTGCACCTCGCTAGCACATCCGTTTCGACACTATTCTCTTTCGCAATGAAAGGAAAACTGTCCAGGGAGAAAACAGAGGAGTGCCACAGAGTGGTCATGACATTTGTTATAAAAGGGTTACAGGCCTTTACAATTGTCAAATCATTTGTCGCCATCATTTAGGTAGGCAAAGTTAAAACGAAGAGACAAAAAGTGATAAAAAAAGCAGCTTTTACAATATTGTTATCGCATTAAAGTACTAAACCCCAAGTACACTCCCTCCTCCAGTTCCTAGTTCTCGCAGAGTATGAATTCTGTGCTCTTACAAAGACTTCTTGTTCTAGGCAAGTATTTTTAGGCACTTCTAGCAGACTGGTTCATTATTGGAAATACAAGGTAGCATTCAAGGGTTTTGGTTCTACTTTTAGATACAATATTAAGTATACTTTCAAAAATATTATTTCTCTGGATATGCTGAATATTTTACACATTGGCATAATAGTTATCTAACTTCCAGGTGAGCCATGACATCATTGCTGTTACTGTATTTGTGTCTTCGGGTAATTTCAGCGAAATTGACCCATCATGACTACTTACATATGGGTGAGTAAAATTCTGTGTTTGTGTTCTTCCATTTGTATGAACCAGTATTAGTCTTTCAGTTTATGAGTATTTGTAACTCTGAACTTTTTGTATTTGATCAGGCAAATTATTGAATATTGAATGTACTGTTGTTATAGCAAACCTTTTTTTGCAGTATCAGTGGTGCGTGCATGTGTTATAGCTCTATATTGTCAATTTTGTAATGACTATTTTGTTGCATGTATCCCAGAACCAGAAACTCTGAGTGTTAGTATTCCCATTGTTCAACCTCTCCAACCCTTAATGGGAGATACACTGGTTCTGCCCTGCTATTTCCTGGATGACACAGTGCCTGACCCAAGTGCTCCCACCATAATCCCATTGTCCCATCGCATCAAATGGAGCATCAGCACCAAAGAGACGACCACAGACATTTTGGTGGCAAGTGAGGGTATCGTGGCAGTGAACGAGAAGTACACAGACAGGGTTCAAATGGTGGCATACCCCACAAGCCCCACTGACGCCACCATTAAGATCACACAGCTTCTTTCAAATGAGTCTGGGGTGTATCGTTGTGAAGTCATGCATGGAATCGAAGACAGCCATGATTCTGTCAATGTCCAGGTGCAAGGTAATGCCACATCTTATATTTGTGTGTGTGTATATATATATATATATATATATATATATATATATATATATATATATACTGTATATATATATATATATAGGGTATATATATATATAGGGGTGCTGATGTTGTTAATTGTCAGTGTAAAGAATTAAGTCTGGAATGAATGAATATATGTAATATTTTTTCTAGGCATTGTGTTCCATTACCGTGCCATTACTTCACGTTACACCCTGACGTTTGAGAAGGCACAGGCAGCCTGTATTCAAAATAGTGCTATGATTGCCACACCTGTGCAGCTACAGGCAGCGTATGATATAGGGTACCACCAGTGTGATGCTGGCTGGCTTTCTGACCAAACTGTTAGGTCAGTTAAGAGAACACTTTTAAAAAATTAGGTGCATTTATTTTAATGTTCATCATTTCTCTATATTCCTTTATATAATGTTGTATTTTGTTGCTGATGAAAGGTATCCTATCCATGAACCCCGAGAGGAATGCTATGGTGACAAGTATGAATACCCAGGAGTGAGAACGTATGGTGTGAGAGATGTAAACGAGACCTATGATGTGTATTGCTTTGCGGAGAAGATGTCAGGTATGTCACAAATGCAAACTTCAGGCAAATTCAGATTTTTAAACAAGCTGTTCACACATTAATTTCATCCCATGTCTTGTTACAGGGAGGGTGTTCTATTCAACATGCCCTGAAAAGTTCACCTTTGCTGAAGCTCAGGCCCAGTGTGCTAAGCTGGGTGCTAAATTAGCCACAACTGGCCAGCTTTACCTGGCCTGGAAGGCTGGTATGGACGAATGTAACGCAGGCTGGTTAGCAGACGGGAGTGTCCGCTATCCCATCAACATTGCCCGACCACAGTGTGGAGGAGGTCTACTGGGTGTGCGCACTGTGTACCGATTCATTAATCAGACAGGCTACCCTCTACCAGAATCAAGATATGATGCTATCTGTTTTACAGGTGCAGATATTGGGTTTTATTTTCATGGATTTACCCAATTTTGTCTGAGTATTGCAAATTATAATACATTTAATGTCTATGTTTCCCAATAATAATGAATCATAAAGAAAAATAACAAATGGGTCAGGTTACCCATAGCCAAGTTGATTTAGGAATAAAATATGCTTTTATCTTGTTTAGATGAGGAGGAAGAGGGCTCAGCCATACCCAGTATCTTCCCGATACAGACTACAGAGGCTACAAATGAGGTAGTAAGTGTGGGTATGGTGACAGACGGCCCACCGGTGTTTATTACGCAGACGTCCACTGAGAGTGAGCTAAAAGGCCAGGTTGAAACCCACAAACCCCCCACCACCACTGCTGACTCCTGGTCTGTGGAGCAGAATGTCACACAGCTGCCTCTGTCTTCACCACCCAGTATCATTGATGACCTTATAAAAGTGGTGATTGCACGACCTGAAGAGCGATCAAAGATTCCTGAGGAAAATGCAACTGCACTTACTGGTAAAAAGAAAATAATAATACAGAGATCTAGTGTACTAGTAATAGTCCTTCTTTGTAAAAAAAAATAAAAAATCATCACATTTTGTTTCTCATCTCTTCCATTCAGGTGTTGTCTTCCTCTTCAGACTAAGTCACAGTCGCTATGCTTTTAACTTTTCTGAGGCTCATCTAGCCTGTCAGAACATTGGTGCAGTGATTGCTAGTCCTCAACAATTACAGGCTGCCTATGAAGCTGGCTATCACCAGTGTGATGCAGGCTGGCTGATTGACCAGACAGTGAGGTAATTTTTTTTCTGGAGTTAACTTCCGATAATGTTTTTAAGTTATGATGACATTTATTTGTATAATAAACAAAACAGAAACAGATAAATAAATTTCATGCATATTATTTACTGTGTTGTTTTTCTTGCTCAAAATTAAGGTATCCAATCATATCTGCACGAGAGAAATGTGCTGGTGATTTGGAAAATTTGTCCGGTGTGAGGTCTTATGGTGTACGACCTGCCAATGAGCACTATGATGTATACTGCTACATGGACAAACCAAGAGGTATGATGGTTCCAACTTCAATGCTCTTTAACAACTTTAGAGACTCAAAGTGGAGTTGGTTTGATTCATTGAAAGAAATATTAATTCAGCTTTTGGTTGAGTTTTTTTTGTCTGGAATTACAATTAATTTGATGCATAACAATATAAAATAAAACAAAAAAAAAACGAAATAAGATAAACAGTCACACTTACCATTCTCTTCCAGGGAATGTTTTTCATGTGAGTTCATTTGAGGGTTTCACATATGATGAAGCAATGGCTTATTGCCAGGCCCAAAATGCCTCCTTGGCCTCCACAGCTGATCTTTATGTGGCCTGGAAGCAAGGCTTTGATAAGTGCCGTGCTGGCTGGCTCATCGACCACAGTGTCCGGTATCCCATTAATAATCCCAGGCCTCGGTGTGGAGGAGGGAAATCTGGAGTCCATACAGTCTTTAAGTTTCCCAATCAGACTGAATATCCTGATGTGCACTCCAAATTCGATGCCTACTGCTTGAAAGGTATTAACACTTAAATACTTGCAACCAAATAGTATGTGAGAATTGTCTACAGTTACAAAGCTTATAGATAAATATATATAAACTATTTTTCACAGTAGATTTCCAATTATATCTTAATGAGACTGGATCGAACATGACACTTATTGAAGAAGAATTGGTGAACCTGACCTCAAGAACTGACCTTTCTATACCTGGTAATGGGATCATATTGTCTGTATCTAATAATATTAAGTCTAACCTTTTATTACTTGGGGATAAGCATTGTTACTGCCCATTCTTCTATTTTTCCTGTATTTTTATTTCCATAGTGAACCCCACCATTACCCCTTCCATTCCTGTGGACTTCTCTGGTTCTGGTTCAGCAGACCAGTCATCTGGGACCAGTGGATTTTCTGGTGATGTATCAGCTAGTGGAAGTGGGGAGCAGCCCAGTGGGGCACATTATAAAGAAGGAGAACTTTCAGGATCTGGACAGCCAAATGGGTCTTCAGGTTTAGGAGAAGAAATTTCAGGATCTGGACAGCCAAGTGGGTCTTCAGGTTTAGGAGAAGAAATTTCAGGATCTGGACAGCCAAGTGGATCTTCAGGTTTAGGAGGAGAAATTTCAGGATCTGGCCAGCAGAGTGGGTCTTCAGGATTAGGAGGAGAACTTTCAGGATCTGGACAGCCAAGTGGGTCTTCAGGTTTAGGAGGAGAACTTTCAGGATCTGGACAGCCAAGTGGGTCTTCAGGTTTAGAAGAAGAAATTTCAGGATCTGGACAGCCAAGTGGGTCTTTAGGTTTAGAAGAAGAAATTTCAGGATCTGGACAGCCAAGTGGGTCTTCAGGTTTAGAAGAAGAAATTTCAGGATCTGGACAGCCAAGTGGGTCTTCAGGTTTAGGAGAAGAAATTTCAGGATCTGGACTGTTAAGTGGAGACATGTCTGGATCAGACCATAGTGGTGATGACTCAGGCATAAGTGTGACCTTCTCAGGAATTGACACAATATTGTCTGGGGATGCATCAGCTTCAAGGACACCTCAGGAAGCTGGGGAGGGAAGTACAGCGATCCTCACTTTCATGTCAGGTATGGGTTCTGGTTTCCTCAGTGGGGATGGGTCTGGATCAGAAAGTGGCTCAAGTTTTGTTTTAGAAGAGAGCGGTTCTACGTCAGATATTTCGAGCATCTTGGGAGTGAGCAGAAGTGGAGAATCTTCTGGCATTTCTTCAGGCCTTGGTTCTAGCTGGGAGTTCTCTGGATTCAGTGGTTTTCCATCAGGTTTTATATCCTCTGGAGATGACAGTGGCTTCTCTGGTCTTAGTAGCAGTGGTGAAATCATGGTTAAAGGTCAGTGGGTGGAAGTGTCCACTGCTCCAACCCTCACAGCTCAGGAGCTGGGTGGAAGTCAGATGCATTTCAGTGGATCTGGAGATCTACATGAGTCTGGTTTGAGTGGATATAGTGTGAGTGGAAGTGGTGATTTAAGCAGCTCTGGAAGTGGTTCAGGATTTCCTTCCATTACCTTTTTGGACTCAGGTTTTACTGATCTCATAGACCTATCCAGCAGAGAACAAGAGGCTTCTGGACTTTTGATGTATGGATCAGGGGAAGGGAGTGGTGATTTCTCTGGAGTCTCTGGTCTTCCATCAGGAGGCACATCAGGGGCATCAGCCAGTGGGAATATTATATCATTTACTGATGAAAGCATGGTGGAAGTTTCTTTTAGATCTACTCAAAACCAGGAGCTCAGAAAAGGACCAATAGAGCACAGTGGGCGGGAGAGTGGACCATTTATTAGCAGTGGGGACCGCCATACTACTGTTTCAAGTGAAGATCACCATCCCACATCCCTCCCTCATGAAAACCCAATTCATTCAACTGATGAACCAACAGTTCTAGTTCCCTCAGGGCTGATTGGTAACAGTGCACAGCCACAAGAAATCTTGTCAAATGCTGCTGAACCCTTCTGGGAATATGATTCTGTGACTCCTGCATCTATGGCTGGCACCACGACAGACCCTGCCTTTTCGATGAAGACCCCAACTGTCTTAGAGGTCCCAGCCATGGAGGAAGGTAACTTAGAAATTAGCAATACTAGTATCAATTAGCAATAGTACTGTCACTGGATAGGAATCTAAAGATACTAAACTCATGAGCTAAAATGTTCTACAGTTTGCTGTCCTTTTGCACTTTTTCAAATATTTCAGTTTATGTTCTCCTTCTTTCTATATCTGTATCCTAGCTGCTGTGGACCCATGTAACCCAAACCCCTGTGGTGCTGCTGCGTGTTTTGTGCAGGATGGGGTTGGCGTGTGTCACTGCCCACCTGGGGTGAAGGAGGAAGAGTGCCATGCTGGTTAGTCACTTAAGCTGGCTTTAATTTGTATATAAAATGCCAAACATTTCTCATTAATTTAATGTGGTTTTCTACTTTAATTTAACGTGAGATATTCTATTGTGTGCATCTTTGTCACGGTGATCTAATTCCCATTAACTGTTTGTGTTTTAGTGTTTTCTCTCATTAATGGAACACTTCTCTCTATCTCTGTCATTGTTCCCTGTCAGTGTTTGTTTTGGGGTCAATTTGCTTGTGCCTGATTGTCATCCTCATCCATTTCACAGGTTGTGTGGCATGTATGTGGGGATATTTGATTCTACCTGATATATTTACAGGACCTCACAGTTATCAATTCAATTAATTGATTGTGCACCCATGTGTTGTTTTTATTCAGCTCTGCCTTTGCTCAAGTATGGCTTAATCAGCACTCTATTTTCCAGCCTGCTACACACCTGTTAACATCTGGTACATGGCTTTTCCTTCTTCTTGATATGAATCGGGACCTTGACCTGATGCAACACTTTGTGAGCTTAATGTTTAGGACATTCATTTTAAACCATAAGGGAAACAGTTGAATATATTACAATTATTCAAGCAATTTCCTCTCAAACCATTTGATGAACTTGTGGTTTAGTGATTTGAATGGACCAGAAAAGCATGTTGCATGTTTCATGGTTTTTGGTTGATCAGCGCCTGTTTTCTACGTAGGCATGACCCAGCTCAAGGGTCACTTTGTAGTCCCCAGTCTTAACCGCAGAACCTTTATTTTCAGAGGTTGATGTGTGCCATTCAATCCCTTGTGCCAATGGAGCTACGTGTGTGGAGGTACAGGATGCTTTCAAATGCTTATGCCTGCCCAGCTATGGAGGGGATCGCTGTGAGATCGGTACGAGGTTGGCTTCAGCTAATTCTACTAACAATCTCTCAAAAACAACCAAACCTGATGCCATGAAAGGCAGACTCAATTCTCCAATAGCAATGGATGGTCTTTTGGTGTCATTGGTGTGCTGGAACATGTTTATATAAGACTAACTAGCCAGTCATATTTTTGCAAAATGGTGAGTGGTTGGGGAAAACGGTGGTAGAGGAAAATGTGATTTAAAGGAAGAAGTTTATAATTTACTGGTCAGTATGAAAAGGCACCTTGGGGGAAACAGACATGTCCCTCAGTGACTCAAGCAGGTAGGGAAATAATAACCCTGTGACTGTGCCTGTACTGGTTACGTTTTCCATTTAGGCAGAACACCAGACTGTTTTTGCCCTCTTCATTTTATTTTCTATGTTTATTCCTGACATATAGAAGTGAACGGTGAGTTAACTTTGCGCTAAGGACACCACCCACTCCCTTACAGTATTTATGGTTGTATACAGAAGATGTATTAATAGCCTTAGGTCTGATACATGTGAGATATTTCAGTAACACTATGTTATATTCTATGATAATATATCCTAGTATATTCATAAGGCATTATAAATGTATTTATGATGTGTTACCCAGCATACATAACTTACACATGGCATTAGCATGTATAACTGTTCACAGTTACTTGCATAACACTTTCTAAAGCTTAAGTCTATGATTTCATAATGTACATAATTCATTATACTGTAATTACATAGTGCATAGTGCATTACAATTATAAAGTATTCTATCATTTTATTTTACTTTTTTTATTTGATGCTACTATTATTTTTGTATTCTAAGTTTACCAAATGAGTCTTCTACCTTTTAATATATATATATATATATATATATATATATATATACACTTATCATAGTAAGACACTGGCATTGTCATTTATTTATTTTTCTTCCTTACTATTCTTACTGTCATGCTATTATAAGACTTTAATTTCCACATGAGGGATTAATAAGAGTTTAATATAATATCAGGTCTTAAAATTATTGTAGACACCAATGCAACAATGTACTATAGCAACACTATAACACAATAATGCAGAATCTGTGTTTTAGTGCATCAATGCACTGGTGTGCATTATATCCCTTAATATTACGTTATGTTATGCATGTAACTGTAGCTGTTTATAAGCAGATTCAGGCTATAATTTTAGCCGCTACAAAGTACTACTTGTACTAAATGGGCCATTCTACAGAATTGGTGCAAACTTCTGTCCCGCAACCAAAAAACACATTTAAAGCATTTAAGTACTCAAGTCTTAGATGTTTACTAAGATCCTTCATATATCTATTTAAACTCACAATAATATATAAAATATCAGTAAGCTTAATACATAAAAACTCATCATTTATTTGGTACTTTCAATTGGGAGGAACCCTAACCCCTAAATTTCAATTTATGAATGTTACGCCTCGCCAGCGGATGGCAGTGCGGCGCCGCCATGGACTAGACACGTGACTGTCTTCTTCGTTTATGCACTTCCTGGTTTGGTATTGTTTCATGTAAATATGTGTTTAATCTGCCCCAGGTGTGCATAGTTTAATGATAGTTAGGTTCCTTATTTAAACGCCTCAGTTACTGCGCACTTTGCACAGTATTACCCTAAGTATCCTTAATGGCTTTAGTTTCGTTTATTCCTTTAGTGTTGTGAACATGGACCGAAGGCATTCTTAGTATATGTGTATGTTTCCTTAGGTTACCTGTGGAATAAAAATATCGACATGCATCTGCTTCTGACTCTGCCTCGTTTCGTGACAATGAAAATGATATTGAAATAATTTTTTGCATTTGCATTGTTGTTATTAAAAAATATATTTGGTTGTGGGAGAGCAGTTTGCCCCAGTTCTGTAGAATGGCTCATATAACATATGATAAATGCTTTTATAATGCACAGGATTGAATGAATACAGGATTTTTATTAAATGCTTCACACATATTGCTAATGCCAACAAAATTCCAAACCCACTTGTCCATCTAATAATCTTTTGTCTTCTCAGCTGAAATGTTCTGTAAGTATTAATATCCAACCCAGTTTGCACCAGGATATAGCATCACGTTTTCAGCTCACTGGAATAAACTGTGATCTTCACTGCAGACATAGACACATGTGAGGAGGGCTGGACTAAGTTTCAGGGTAACTGTTACCTGCACTTCTCGGAGAGAACCGTGTGGGAGGAGGCTGAACTACAATGCCGAAGCCTTGGAGCTCATCTGGTCAGCATCACCAACCAAGAGGAGCAAGTATTTGTTAATTGTGAGTGAAGTCGAAAGTCAACACAATATGTCTGTATGTGGATGTGTCTTTACCATTATGGGGTCGTCCATATATTACGTCCTTGAATTATGGGCGGCTGTGGCTCAGTTGGTAGAGCGGGTTGTCCACTAATCCACTAACCGTGGGGTTGGCGGTTCGAATCCCAGCCCGGGTGACTCCACATGCCGAAGTGTCCTTGGGCAAGACACTGAACCCTAAGTTGCCCCCAATGGCAAGCTGGCAGCTCTGCTACCATTGGTGTGTGAATGTGATCTCATTAGTAAGTCGCTTGTAAATGTAAAAATGATATTTCTG
>JAFFST010046533.1:362857-395900 GCA_022414735.1 Noturus placidus | reverse complement strand
GTCTGTGTATATGTGTGTGTGTGTGTGTGTGTGTGTGTGTGTGTGTGTGTGTGTGTGTGTGTGTGTGTGTGTAAATGTGGAAAAACTTTGGCCTCCTTGTTTGAAAACTTGTCCAAAATACTGTATTTTTATTACGTAAAATAAGTGACATACAAGCAACTCTATGTCTAAGCAATTGTTTGTTTAAAAAGTAGAAAATATTTTCTTTATGGTCATAAATGTAGTAACTGCTTTGGTAAAATTAACACTATGAGTAAAAATACTGTTTTTCAACAGGCACTCCTGTAAACATACTTTCTCCATTCCCGCTTCCATTCAAGATGTCTTGGTAGAAGAAGCCACTGGAAAAAGTGGAGTCTGCATGGCAAGAGTAGAGTACTTGCAGGGTAAAGACCAGTAGAGTGTGTACTTTTGCCATTTGAAACAGCCCTCTTGGAAACCCTCCCACTATAACAGTGATAGCAAAACTATTTAGGCAATAAAAAAGAACCAGCTTTTCTCAGCAAAGCAACCAAAGACAGACAAAAGCAAGCAGAGCAAAGCAAAACATTTCACACTCTTTACTGCCATAGTAATTTACTGGGAAAATCTGACAACTTTACAGTAAAAGTTGCAAATTTATGAAGTAATATCACAGGCTATGCAACTTATTTGTGCAGATGTTAGTATACTTGGATAAAAGTTTCATAACTCATTAATGAAGCTATCACATGCCACTGTAGAATGTCTTAATACTCTATCATATAATGTCTTAATTCTCTATCATACATATCGCAGAGACACATACCAACAATATTAAACTGTTTTAATGGACTCTACAGGCATCTATAACATGATCCATGTTTACTCACTCTGTGATCTTTAATTGTACCTTCCTGAGTTCCTGTATCTGGCTTTTAACAGAGATTTACTAATGCTAAGGTGACCCTGAGGCGAGAAGATGGAAAGAAGACATATGAAAGACGAGACATAGGACAAGAGGTCATTTAAAGCTACGTTAAAGGAGGATCCTCTGGCTTTAATATATTCAGATACGTCAGACTATAGAGAGAATCCTCACAGCAACAGGAAATAGACTTTGATTACAACATTTAATTAGATTTTATAATATAATAACACTGCGGGTTACAAACATTTCACCCTTATATATTACAAATTAAAAAACATTAATCCATAGTAAACTAGCAGATTTAATTGCAGTATTTACCCAGACACAATGAATTATAATACTACTTGTAAATGTAAAATCCATTAGAAAGATAGATGAGGAATAGTTTTCTTGTTCCCCAAATCTAAGTATTTTTGGCATTCATTTCTGCTGACAATTTTTTCCCTCCTTTCTGATGATGAGTTCCTTGTTATGGTTCATTTATCACTATATAACAGACCCATAACAGATGAGCTCATCAGGAAACAACTGTCATATAGTACTGAAAGAAGAGAGACATCTTGCTTGCCACAAAGTGTCCACAAATCTAATAACAGGGTAAGACAGTGCCAAGAAGATAATAAAAGCTTTGCAGAATTGCAGTATCATGTAGCTGGTGTAGGTCAAGTGTTACCATAAAAAAATCACATAAAATAAATACAAACTTTTTAATTGAATCTTACCTCTTTGTTTCTTTTAGTAATTACGAGACTTTAAAAACTGCAAGGTCTCAAGACATAAAGAGCTGTGTCTCACCACCAGTATCTAAAAGCACAGACTGCACACACCTGGGCAGATACCAATCTAAAACTCCAGAAAAAAAGAAGGGGCTTTGTTGATTCGTCAGCTGTCTGTTTCAGAGCACATCTAGATTCCCCCTGTCTGTCCTCACACAGAAAGAGCCATTACATGGGTTTAGAAGGCAGTGTGTATACACTCACAGGATCAGATGAAAGGCTTTGCTCCAGGGTAGGAATGTTGATCGGGTGCAGGGAGCTGAGGAGGAGCCTGTAATTTCTGTAGTAAAGTTTAGACCGCAAAGGCCTCGGCTGTAAATGTTAATATAATCTCTTGCATTTGCTAGTCGTTGCATGACATTGTTTCTACAAGGTGATGCAAACAAAGAAATGGGATTCTTGGAAGTCTGTAAAAGGCAAGATTCTGTAGCACTATAATTGGGGATTTAGGAATGCACGAAGATGGAGTAACTCATAAATTATACTATTTAAAGCCTGGTTTTTCCCATTTATTGCTTAATTGTGCATTGAAAGTTCTTTATATAATCAGACAAAGAGAAGAAACAATCCTTAAGCATTTATTAAGAATGGCTGTTAATGAGAAACATACAGTGCATTTTATAAAAAGTCAAAAAAAAGAAAAAATACTTTCTACACTTTTGTATAAATTTGGTTGTTGAAACTGTAAATACAAATATGCAAAGCAAAATGGGGATTATAAATCAGAAATTTTACTTAAAAATGCATACAGAATCATATCAGTGTAATCCGAGTAGTGGAACACTTTCATATTTTACAACCATCCATCCATCCATCCATCCATCCATCATCAACCGCTTACTCCTTTTCAGGGTCACGGGGAACCTGGAGCCTATCCCAGGAGGCATCGGGCACAAGGCGGGGTACACCCTGGACAGGGTGCCAGTCCATCATATTTAATTATATTCATATTGATTTGCCTCAATTTCTAGATCATATTCCTTTATATTTCAGTTTTTATGCTTTCTATTAATTTATTGCACAATCCCTGACTACATACTCTATAGTCTTTAACCAAAATCAGAGTAAGCTAAAAAGTAATATGGACATCAGGCTGATCACTGGGGAATAGAATGCTTGGAGGACTGGTTAATGCATTCATGTACTATATGAATGCATTAATATCGCTTAAAGTTCAGAATCGTATAATATAAAAATGACAAACAAAAGTGCCAGTATTAATCTAGGCATATTAGTAACAGATACCAAGACGAATTACAAGATTGTATCATTCTAAAACAGCTAGACAATCCAGTCAGTACAATTTATTCTATATTCTCAGCCAAACCATTAACACACAGTGACTGCTTATATCAAAGTTGATAATACACAACCAGGTGCTGGGTAAAACCTGCCATGATCCTCTTCATGATTTCTAAGCATCACAGCCCAGCAGCTCCATCCTTAAAGTGATGCGTTCATGCCACTCCCAAGGCAGGAAGCGCACGAATCGGGCAAGGAAAGGTGGGTCAAACAAGTTCTTTTTGTGTGTATTGTTGTCAATGTTGCCTTGGAAAATCTGAAGCAGAAAAGAAACCTGGGTGAGTCATGTTACATAAGAAGTTTGGGTTTTATACCTAGATTTGTGCTGATCAAACCGCTTTCTTTGGGACAGGAAGCATAACAATGAGTGATATTAATGCACAGAGAGCAGTATTAATGCTTTTCATAACAAGAACAATAAAACAAACTTTTCCTTGTAGCCACAAAGTATACAATGCTGGGAGGATCTTCAGTCTTCAGAAATGATAACTATAATAATGCTAATGAGTTACATTCACAGTACAGCACAGTGAAATTCTTTTCTCCTAGCATATCCCAGCATGTTAGTAGGTTGGGGTCAGAGCAAAGGGTCAACCATGATACGGCGCCCTGGTGCAGAGAGGGTTAAGGGCCTTGCTTCAGGGCCCAACAGTGGCACCCTTGCAGTGCTGGGGGTTGAACCCGTGACCTTCCAATCAGTAACCCAAAGCCTGGCAGTGCTGGGGCTTCAAAGCCCGAACTTCTGATCAGTAACCCAGATTTGACAATTTGGCATCAATGCTGTTGTCAATGAAACAAAAAAAGAGAAACAAAAGAAAGAGAACATTCACTAACCTTATCTACGCTGCTGCTTACATCTTTTACAATGCTCCATGACTGACCATCATCACTGAATGCAATCTTAAAGGCAGACACAAACTGCACAACGCCAAAGTCTTTTGCTCCCTGAGTGATGATGCCTGTGATTCTTTTAGGCTTCTCCAAGTCCAGCTAATGAAGACAGAACAAATGATGGTAAAGCTTTGATAAACAGCAGTGGACCCATGGTATAATCTCTGTAAATAAAGGCCAATGTAAAAGGAATTACAAAATTATGAAAAACACACTACACTAATATACTTTGTGCAACAATTCTAATACTGTATATATATAGGGGAAGACTTACAACGATATACACTTTTTACAGACCTCAAAGCAAACAATTGTAAAAAGAATGGATATGCAAATGTCCCTAATTAACATACAGCTGTTGCAATATAGCATATGCTTTATACATGTATTGTAGGGTAGGGTAGTATTGTCATCTTACAGCTCCAGGATCACTGTTAGTTCCTGAGCTTGTGTTTCTGCTCACCTCAAAAAACATGCATGGATGATGATTGACTATGCTACACTGCCCGTAGGTGTGAATGTTTGTGTTAATGGTGCCTTGTGATGGACAAGCATTCCATGCAGGGTATATTCCTGCCTTATGCCCAGTGTTCCTGGGATAGACTCCACCATGGTCCATCATGACCCTGACCAGGATAACGCAGTGACTGCAGATGAATGAATGAATGAATGAATGAATTAATTAATTAATTAATTAATTAATTAATTAACTCTTTTAAAAACTTTGAAAAATTACAACAGAACTAGACAATGCAGTGAAGAAAGTGAACTTGCATTTTAATAGCTAAGGTCAGAGAGTGGTAAAAACAACATGGATATGCTTAGGCAATGCAGGCACAACATAACTACTTTTAGTTTGGGTTGCATATTTTTCAATATCTGCCAAAAACTGTATATTAATGCAGAAGTATTCATTCGGTCAATTAATATAAGTGATCTATACTATATATTTTATTAGTAAGCTATTACTGTCTGGATAAATCAGAACAGGTAGTTCATTCACTCATTCATGAAACGCACATGGACATGTGGAGAACATGAGAAATTCCTAACTCCTTCACTATGGTGATCTCCACTCTGTATTTGGGCTTCAGGAGGGACCATGAGCTGCAGCTCATAAATGCATATGTAATGGAGCAAAAACACAAAACATTAATAACTTTTATGTTATTATAGGCACTAAGTTTATGCCAGTGTTATTTTTTAACTAAAAAAAAAAAACTATTGTTTTACTATAGTGCAAAACATTGGTTGGCAGGTATAATTTGCTCAGTTATTTTAATCCTTAAAGCCTCAGCTTATTATTCATTCATTCATCTGAAAACATATTACTCTGTAACTACTATATTCAGGTAGCTACAGTAAAACTAATAGGAACGTGTGTTAGGAGGAGTGAGGAATGTGAGAGAAGTCTTGACCTGGTTGAGTTTAACAGGTGAATTCAGCAATATATGATTAAATAAATAAATAAATAATAAAGGCCATTACATTTGCAATACAGCAATACAATTGTTTTGTTTTGCCTTTTTAATGTGAACTTAAAGGCTTAAAAGAAGCACAAGTCACCTGAAGCCACTCAGTGTTGTTGTTGCTGGCTGGGGACCAGGCGTTGGTTTTGCCTTGCTTGTCCAGGCGAGCATAGTGTGGAAGCCATGTAAACGCATCTATGCCCCAGGTGCGGAAAGCGCTGGAAGCCGACAGCTGGTTATCTGAGATAAGACGAGACTTCATACCCAGGGACTCAGTGCAGCCTACAGCATTAGAGTAGACTGTAAACAGAAAGATGGAAGAGGAGGGACAATGATAAATGTGCTGGCAAATGCAAAGAATTACACAGTAATGAAATAGCACATGAAAGGGAGAGATCAATTTCAGCTAAAGCCTGGGAGTAAGAAGCAATGGATAAAGATGAATATGAGAATAGAACAAAGCATTGAATATAGGGTATGAAATACAAAGAAAACATTGAAAGTTAATAAAATAAATAAATAATAAATAATAAATGAAGCAAAGTAAAACACACACACACACACACACACACACACACACCACACATACACGTGGATATGATATTTAATCTATTTAGTGAGTTTTTAGTCCAGGCTTTTGCATCATGCATTTTTAAGAAAACATTGGAGGCTGTAACATGATTTTGATGCTATGTAGAAAACAAACCCTCACTATTAAACTGTCCTTTAAAAATTCTAGATTCTAGTAAAAGTGAGTGGCATATATTGCAGTCATTCTGCTCGAAGAAAACATGATTTTTTAAATCAGTCATCTGAATTACCATTAAGTTCACAGCCAACCAGTTCCAGCCGCAGAGTACATGCTTTGCGGCACACCACTGGGACAATGCGAATGTACTGAGCCACAATCGGGGGGTCAAACAAGTTTGTCTTGGTGCTGTCATTATCAGTGTTCCCAATAAACACCTGTAGGAATGTAAGAGAGATATAAATACAAAACTAAATCACATAAAAAAAGAGAAAGAGGAATGCATTATCTATGCTACTCACCTTGTCTTTCCTCTGTCCAGCAGCTCTGTACATCATGTACATTTTGCCATCAAAGCTGGATGCAACCTTGAAGGACTTGATAAACTCAGATGTGCCCATGCGACTGGCTCCTTGTATGATGATGCCAGTGAGACGCATCTTCTTCTGTAGATTGATCTGAAAAACCAATCAAGGTTAAGAAAACAAATCCTATTTAAAATGCATTCAGTTTGTGAATAAGTTGCACAAATTACTATGTGAGACCACAGATTGTCCCAATGATATTTCTAACAACCTCAAGCCAAGGGTTCTTGTCATGGGGGTCTGAACTCCAAGCGTTGACGAAACCCTGGTTGTTGAGGCGGGCAAGCTCAGGTCCCCAGCGCTGCAATCCAAGTATACCAAAGTGGACAGAGGAGGCAGAGATCTGGGACTCGACAATTCCCCCTTCCTCCATTCCTAACAAAGAGATACAGCCTGCCACAGGAATTGAGACAGATTAGCTCCACATCTATACTGTGATACAGTCCCCTCTGAAAGTTTTGGAACAGCAAAGCCATTTCTATTGTTTTCACTATACATTGAAGACATTTGGGTTTGAGATTAAAAGATAAATATGAGAATTTCTCATTTTGGTTCCAGAACGTTTGTGGCTCATCTCTGTATTTCTTTGCAAATCTGGCCTTCTGAGTCTTACTGCGCATGAGTGGTTTGCATCTTGTGGTATGGCCTTTATTTTTCTACACTTGAAGTCTTCTTTGAATGATGAATTGTGATACCTTCACCCCTGCCCAGTGAAGGTTGCTAGTGACTTTTGTTTTTGGGTTTTTCTTCACAGCTCTCACTGTGTTTCTGTCATGCTGTTGTTTTCCTTGGCCGACCTGTTCCATCTCTGATTGTTAGTACACCAGTGGTTTCTTTATTTTTCAGGACATAACAAATTGTTTTATTGGCTATGCCCAATGCTTGTGCAATGGCTCTGATAGATTTTCCCTATTTTCTCTGCTTCAAAATGTCTTGCTTTTCTCTCACAGACAGCTCTCTGGCCTTCATGTTGGTTTTACCTTTTTAACAGCAAATGCAGTCTTCACAGGCTAAAACTAGGGATCAAACCAAGAGTAGACATTCAGAGATGTTAATTCTTTAAACAATCAATTTAACAGGGCACACTTTGGCAGTAAGGAAATGAAAGCAAAAAATTCTGATCTGTCATCTCATATTCAGCTTTTGATCTCAAACCCAAATGTCTTCAATGTACAGTGAAAAAAAAGAGAATTGGCTTTGTTGTTCCAATACTTTTGGATGGGACTGTATATGGTATAAACCAATGCGTTGGGTGTTGTATAGTCTTCAAAAATAAGCTAAAGATGCAGTATAATTATCTGACTTCTTTACAAATACAAATACAACTACTACTACTACTACTACTACTACTACTACTAATAATAATAATAATAATAATAATAATAATAATAATAAATTTTTAGCTATTGGAACAATAACAGTAACTTTTTATAAAGCTGGTGTTATCTACCAGGGACCATTGTGCGAGAAGTGTTCTAGTAACATTGTGAAGAAACAAATTGCATGTTTATAGAGCATGACACGAATGATATTTTTGTGACATTAAAGAAACATTCAGGGAAATTATTCATGTGGAACTTTTTACACCTAATAAAATACAGGATAAATATAGGAAAAATGCAATCTATGGAACAACCATGAGCGTCATTATTCGAATACTGATCAGTACTATGCTTACTCAGCTGGCATTGCTTCCCTACATAGGGAGAAGGGCACTGGCACGTGTAGTCTCCATCCAGGTCACGACATACGCCTCCATTCTTACAAGGCTGGGTATCGCAGTCATTCACATCTGTAAAATTGTGAATTATCTTATTTCATTTAAAAGTAGTTTGTAAGGCAGTATTCTGTAAGGCAAAGATTTTGTTCACACAAAATAACTGTACGAGTTGTGATAGTTCATTCTCTGAATTGTCCACTTTTAAACTTCTCTCTAGGGTTATTTAATCAGGTGTGGGTATGACTATAAATACTGTGAGTGAGCGGTGAGTGAGAGCAGTACAAAGCAGACACTGTGTGCTTTTGCAGATGGATGCAGGTGGTCAACCGTCTTGTAAATTAGTTTATGATCTCTTCGGACAGTGTACTATCTGGTTCAGATGGACAGTCTCTACTGTTCTCAAAACATCTAGAAAGCTTACAATGGGCTGTAGAGCTGTATGTTTGTGAAAGGCAAACATTCACCAGGGTCCTGAATCCAATCAGAATTTGGACTCTCAAATCTTTTCTCTTTACACTTTATAACAGGTGGTCATATATTTAATGACTGTTTTAAACAGGCACCACTGTAGGAATGTGGTCACAAACAGAGGAAAGTCTGGGAATGCACAGCGCAAGGTCATGACCTCAGATAAAACCTGGGGCAATCACTGGCAATGCAACATCTGGAGAAGGCATGACTGGAGTAGAGATACCAGATAAAACCTATAAATAGTGTGCTTTAAACAGAATTAAGAAGATTACATTCTGTGCTTCATTTGGCCCAAGGTAAGGCTAAACTATAAAAAGCTATGATATGTAGATCCCTACATGGAGAAAATGGCCTTTTGGTATATTTTACGTTATCAGGAGTTGCTGATGGAGAATTTAAGCCTAATTTGGAAATGTAGAGGATGTGGTTTCCATGACTAAAAATGTTAAAGACTATTCTTACCTCCCTCTGAGCATGGAGAATTCAATGTATACGTGAATGCATCTACTTTATTATGCATAAAGTTTAGACTGCATTTTTCCCCCTCACACAAAAAAAGAGGCTTTATGAGGTCATTCAGCTGCATGGGAAGAGATGTTTTCTCTCTCTCACACACACACACACACACACACACACACACACACACACACACACACTGGAGGCACTAAGGCAGACATGCAGCAAATTGGGAGAAAAAGAAGGGCTCGGACAAGCTCTAAAGTAAAGTTCTTTACCGTTTTAATTACTTTTTTAAATAATTTTATTATTTAATACAACTGTCCAAATGTCCAAAAATCCTTCAGCTAATTCACCACTCAAATAAATAAAAAAATCTGTGTAATCTGTTTCATTAAACTGAATACTTATTCATCAGTGAATAAATACGTCTATTTTTAAAGTGCAATTTGCAAGCTATAGCCTACTATTAGAAAAAATATGATAGTAGACAAAATCTCCATTTCATCTTAAGACAGTGCTTGGTTTATTTTTGCAATTTGTTTATCACTCCGAATGACGCACATGTTACAGACCTATTGCCTTTATACCTTTGCATATCAGTTTAAAATGGAATTCCACCAGCTTTTTATGGAACTCCAGAAAACCTTGTAAGCTTCCAACAATACAAAATGTGCACATACACTTCCTGGCACCTCAGACCAGAACGCAGGACTTCTGTCATTATTCTATATTTTTTTCAAGTAGCCAAGATACATTCCCTTCTAGAAACTCGATTCAATATAAACGGATTATAAATGTCATACAATATGCTCTAGTACATATTTTTTCTATTGTTTGTTTTCCGGTCATTTCTAATAGTCACCACTAAGTGGCAGTATGCTCTGGATCTAACCAGTATAAGCAAAAAAAAAAAAAAAAAAAAAAAAAGCCTGTTGTACTCTGAAGAAGACAGGCTGTACTTATCATATGCTTAAGAGTCTGCAGTCCAAAACAAAACACCAAAAGACCTTAATCTACCTTTATGCTTCTCACCAGCACCAACCACTCTGTGCCAAAAACTCCTAAGAGGATTGATGGGACCTGAAAACAGCTTGGGCTCAAGCCCAGATCAGCTTCCCAAAAGTGACAAACACTTAATTTGGGTCAGAGGTGTTTCTGAAGAAGAGAAAAAAACTGTCTATATGATGGAGACTACTGAACATCAAAAATATTAAATTGAATACTATGTATTGCTTTAGAAGATTTTCCTGGATGTTGTCAAAGTTTTACAGGAACTCACTAAATCCCTCCATTATATTTAAAGTAAAGGTTCTGGAACCTTCTGGATGGCCAAAAGCCCAGACTGGGATATGCTACTATAAAAACCTCTTAAGAGTTGATTAGAGCTTGAGTAATTACACTGACGCTATAGCAGCTGACCTGTCTAATGCTAAGGCACTGTCACCGCCAGCAATGGGGACAGAAAAAGACATATTAAAATACGGCTAGAATTTAATAGGGATATTTGATACAGTGAATACTCCATAACAATACTGTGGATAATAACATAAAAAAATCATTAGTAATCATTTTAATAATTAGTAATCATTAGTCATTAATAATTTGTAAACTTTAATCATTTTAATGTCTAAAAATAACTATTTACATTGCTTGCTACACTTTAGATAATAATAATAAAAAAATGAATATACTAAAAATACAGAATATACAGTGTGTACAGTGCAATTATAATAAATGTTGTTGTTGATGTTTTTTAATGCCACAATGCCTGACGGTCCTACTTTAATTCAATTCCAGACTTTCCTTAAGTATACACAACAGACTGGGGGCTTATTTCCTATGTTTTGTACTTTACTTTCTGCAGAAGTGGCTATGGTATATTTGAATCTATCCTTAAAATCACATTTAGAGATCTTCTTCCTAGCATTATTCCTGTGCTATGGCAGGGTCTGTTTAGATTTTGATTTGACACAGGTTTTATGCCGGAAGCCCTCCCATTTTCTCTGGGTTTAGGACCAGCACTGTGTACAACCTCCAGTGGCTGGAGATCCCTACCGAAGTATCGAACCTGGGCCACGACAGTGAAAGCGTGATATCCTTAGCAGCTTGACCACCAGAGAATTTAGCTATCATAAATGGGGAAAAAACGAGTCCAGACAAGCTAAGACTGGAAAATCATGACAACGCCTATTATTACCCGTAGTGCTCTCTAACCACAAGTGTACATTCTACATCCTGGGTGCGTCTGTTTTACAATGATTATCGCTCCAGATTGCCTGCTGAACAACACAAAGTGGAATAAATACTATGTCAACATAAATACTCTTGCTATGGCCAGCTTGGAAAAGAGTGTCAAAAGAATACTGCTGAGTTCAGAACTGCAACACACTTAGATCGTTGATGATCTGTAAATGATGTTAACACATGCTTCTTCAGCACCAAAATAATAAATTAAGCACAAACAACATAAATAAATATTTGAGTGCCTAATGATGTAATTTGCTATAGGAAAATCCTTAGGGAAATCCTTAAATAAGTCTCAAATATGAACATATGTGAGCACTATGTAGTTACAGTCAACGGACCATATGATATCTTTGTATAATTTTTTGTCCACAAGCTTCAGAATCTTGAAGGATGCAGTGAGTGGTGCATGAGATAATCTTTAAATAAAAAATGAATAAAAAGGGCTACTCAAAAAAAAAAAGGTTTCCTCCTTAATTGGCCATGTTTACTGACAATGTACATATGTCTTGACTGTGTAAAATATACATAAACTGTGGCTTAACTTGATTTGGTAAATGCAAGGCAAATTGTAAATTACATGACTAGTGTTACTGTATGTACTCCTGCCATCCTGGTCAGGACACCTGCTTATTACATTAAGATGGCATACTCACTTATTTGGCAGTTGACGCCCTCAAATCCAGACTGGCATTTGCAAACATAGCCATTAAAAACGTCTCCCCGTCTGGTGTTTGCAATCGCCTCACATTCGCCATCGTTTTTACATGGGTTAGGGCTGCATGGACCTGACAGCACACATTTGTGGAACTGTCTATAACTTGCGTATTTCATTAAATACTGCTTTCACATATATTTAATCACATAAACATGATGTGACCGTTACCATTCTCTTTGGCAGTACAGGTGTCTCCTGCAAATCCTTCAGCACAGATACAGACAAAAGGTTCCTCTCCTACACCAGTCACACATGTCCCACCATTGTGGCACCAGTTCACGTCACAGTAGTCTCCTACAAGGACATGAGAATTGAACTCATTTTGGAGTTGAAGCAGGATCTGAGTATTCTTTTGACATGTTTTTGGGAAGGGATTGTCTGGTCCTGAATGTTAAGTTTTGTGGGAGAATAAAAGGCGAACAGGAGAGGAAAGTTTTTCAAGCTGTTCAATTAGAGGAGGACAGTACAAAAGAGGCCCAAGCTGTGAGCAGCATGTCCAATGCGGCTGTTGTATCTGCAAACACTGATGTAAACAACAGGCAGCAATCATGTATTAATTTTTTATTCAGTATTCATGCTTTAATACTGAAAAAAAGCAAGGAAGAAGTGGATAGATTTCAGTAATGATGCTGGTAATTGGATGTTTTAGAGAATACAAGAGAATTTGTGTCAAATTCTATGATTCAGCCAAACCTAAAGACAGACAAGTTACACAACACATCCTGGGAAGTTTGTAGGAAGGATAGGTGTACACCGTCTGGGTGTTATAAGGTTACAGTACAGGAAAGCCATAGGATGTGTAAGACAAGTTAAATAACAAAAACATATATAAAAAGACAGAACACACAATGGCAACTGAAATAGTATTACAATGGCATTTTACAATGTTTGTGATTACACACACACACACACACACATATATATAAAGATATAATCAAATATTTACAAAAATGTGAGGGGTGTATTCACTTTTGTGAGATATTATATATATATATATATATATATATATATATATATATATATATATATACATTTTATGGAATATCACATCAGAAATAAGATTAAAAGTAAATATATTAATATTATCATGTTAAATACTACATTTAATTTAGCTACCTCATATTCTGATGAGTCAATAATGCAATATTCAGCAAAACAGATAATAAAAACTAGAGCACAAAACTACATAACATAAAACACATTCAAAAACTGATACTGACTAGCTAATGACTTACCATCGACACTCCAAACACAGCAAATAATGAAACTTGAAAGGATAAAACTATAAGAGCGATGGACACTTCTCAGCCTCATATTGTTTCAGCCCTGACAGTATCTTTCCACTGACTCCCTCCAGGGTTTATTTTGCCAAGAAGAGTGGAACAAATATATGGACTGGAGTAAGGATTAACTCTGTGGACTGGAGTTGGGATTAAATCTGTGGATTGGAGTAAGGATTAACTCTGTGGACCAGAGTAAACAATAAATCTACACTCTCCGACCACTTTGTTAGGAACACCTGTACACCTGCACATTCATGTAGTTATCTTATATTGGTGTGTTGTGCATTCTGAGATGCTTTCTGCTCACCACTGTTGGGAAGAGTGGTTATTAGAGTTACTATAGACTTCCTGTCAACTCATACATGTCTGGTTATTCTCCTATAATTTCTGTCATCAACAAGGTGTTTTAGCCTGCAGACTTTCTGTACATAGAATGCTTTTTGTTTTTTGTACCATTCTGCGTAAACTCTACATACTGTTGTGCGTGAAATTCATGCAGATACTCAAACCAGACCTTCTGGTACCAACATCCATGGAAAATCAAAATCACATAACACTTTTTCTTCATTGCGACATTTGATTATTAACTGAATAAACTGAAGGTCTTGTCCTGATTGTGCTGCTTACACACAATTGGCTAATTAGATAACTGCATAAATGCCAACATGTACTGTGACATACTGAAGCAGAGCATGATCAGTATGCAGTATTCCCGCATGATAACGACCCCAAACACACCTCCAAGATGACCACAGCCTTGCTAAAGAAGCTGAGGGTGAAGGTGATGGACTGGCCAAGCATGTCTCCAGACCTAAACCCTATTGAGCATCTGTGGGGCATCTTCAAATGGAAGGTGGAGGAGCACAAGGTCTCTAACATCCACCAGCTCTGTGATGTGATGGAGGAGTGGAAGAGGACTCAAGAATCAACCTGTGAAGCTCTAGTGAACTCCATGCCCAAGTGGGTTAAGGCAGTGCTGGAAAATAATTATGGCCGCACAAAATATTGACACTTTGGGCCCAATTTGGACATTTTCACTTAGGGGTGTACTCACTTTTGTTTCCAGCGGTTCATACAGTAATGGCTGTGTGTTGAGTTATTTTGAGGGGACAGCAAATTGACACTGTTACACAAGCTGTACACTCACTACTTTACATTGTAGCAAAGTGTCATTTCTTCAGTGTTGTCACATGAAAAGATATCATCAAATATTTACAAAAATGTGAGGGGTGTACTCACTTTTGTGAGATACTGTATGTTGTTTATTCATCATATCAAAACACCTTATTTATCATTTAATTACCGTAGAGGAAAAAACAAAATGTTGGTCTTCCAAACTAATAAGCAGTGAGATTAATATTGTCTGTGCTTTGTGTCAGTATTAGTTTTGTCCATTCTGTTTTTAGGGTTGACTGGTGGACATATTTGGGGACATATTTAATTGTCCAATTCATGGTTAGTCTTAAGTGTGAGCAGAGTCAAAAGAGGAGGTACAATAGATAGCTTATCTTTTATATCCTATGTATGGTCTATGAGCTATACATAGGGCTTCAGAGCATACTATTCTCAAGTTTGTGTGAGCGAAAAAAAGGAAAGCGAGAGCGCCATCCAGTGTTGAATTTGTTGAACTGTTCCTTAATAACAACAACAACAATAGCAACAACAACAACAATAATAATAATAATAATAATAATAATAATAATAATAATAATAATAATAATAATAATAATAATAATAATAATAATTTCCATCAATCTACTGTCTTATCCTATGCAGGGTTATGGGGCAGCCAAGAGCCTATCTCGGGGAACTCGGTCACAAGGCAGGGGATATCCTGGATGGGGTGCCAACCCATCGCAGGGCACGATCACACACATTCTCACACTACAGATGATTTAGAGATGCCAACCAGTCTACACTGCATGCCTTTAGACTGCATGAGGAAACCGGAGTACCTAGAGGAAACCTCTGTAGCATAGGGAGAACATGCAAACTCCATACACACAGGGTAGAGGCGGGAATTGAACCCCCAACCCTGGAGGTGTAAGGCTAACCATGGCCACCTAATTATACTACTACTACTAATAATAATAGTAATAATCATCATCATCACCACCACCACCACCATCATCATCATCATCCTCATTATGATTCTTTCTTCCTTTCTTTCCTTCTTTCTTTCTTTAGCCAAAATCATTTGGAACATAAAAGATTATTTAGTAATATTAGTAGTATAGTAATTACCAATGGTAGCACAGCAGTTTTTGTGGTTGCTTCACAGCTCCTGGTTTTCCAGTTCAGTCCTGTGCTTGGATTACTGCTGGAGTTTCTGTGCATGTTCTTTCTGTGTCCACATGGGTTTGGTCTGGGTCTGGGTTCACCAGTTTACTGCCACCTCCCAAAAAAGGCCATTAGATGGAGTGGCTACACCAAGGCCCTAGGTGTAAAAGAGTGCATGAGTGTGTGTGCATGGTGCTCTGGAATTGGCTAGCATCCCATTTGGGGCATGGTCCTGCCTCACACCAAGAGGTTCTGGAATGGGCTTCAGATCTAGCATGACTCTAACCAGGATAAAGAAGTTACTGAAGATGAATGAATGAATATAGGTCAATGAATGATGAATGAATTAGTAGAGCTCATGTTCTCTGGAATACTTTCTCTGAGGAATCCTTGGGTTTAACATTAGGCCTGGCTCAGCTGACTGAATTGTTCATGATGGACTGCAGTTCTGATTCAGTAAATCAGATAGCCAGAACTAAGTGTTGAACACTGCTACTCATTGAGAAAGGGACTGATGACAAATACTTTTCTATCCGGCATTAAATGGATGCATTAAACAGTGTTTGCCCCCCCCAACTTAATCACAGTCAGATGTATAATCACAACGTTTATTTCAGAATAATTATTATTGTTTCTGAAATGTGCTTATACCCTTAATAGGAAAGAACCACACATTTCACACATAACAATGGAAATAGCTTTTATTTAATATACACATATTGCTAAATATCTTCCAGTGATGATTTGTTAATGCAAATTTTAAATAATCTCAGTTCTTTTCAGTATTTCAGTTATTTCAGCTGAAAGTAGCTTCTATAATGCAAAACAGAACAGATTTGACAGCAAAATGACTCCAAGCAGGATACACATAATAACACGACAGATTATATTAAAAGCTCAGTGAAAAGTGAAAATCTCAGTAAGAACTACTTTATTTGCAATTTTTTAATGTTACCTGATTTTAAAAAGTTAGAGTAGTACTGTTTATATTATTATTGTTGTTGTTGTCTTTTTCCTTATTTTCAGAACTGACTGCTTGATCCAACCCAGAATCTTTTAAAAATGGTTCTGCATGGCACAATAAACGTTCTGCTATTGTACGACAAAACAAAACATGAAATAAATTAATACATTAAATAATTAAATACCAAATTACTTAAACAAATGTTGAAATAAACTATCAAATATATACAGTTTAATTATGTACATTTTGGTTGAACTTTTTCACTAAATACAGGTGCTGGTCATATTTACATTTACATTTATTCATTTAGCAGACGCTTTTATCCAAAGCGACTTACAAATGAGAGCACACTCAAACACCAATGGTAGCAGAGCTGCATGCAAGGTGCTAGCTTGTCTTGCCCAAGGACACTTCGGCATGGGATCACCCGGGCCGGGATTCGAACCGCCAACCCCACGGTTAGTGGATTAGTGGACAACCCGCTCTACCAACTGAGCCACAGCCACCCAACTAATGAAAACCCCAAAATCAGTATCTCAGAAAATTAGAATATTACTTAAGACCAATACAAAAAAAGGATTTTTAGAAATGTTGGCCAACTGAAAAGTATGAACATGAAAAGTATGAGCATGTACAGCACTCAATACTTAGTTGGGGCTCCTTTTGCCTGAATTACTGCAGCAATGCGGCGTGGCATGGAGTCGATCAGTCTGTGGCATTGCTCAGGTGTTATGAGAGCCCAGGTTGCTCTGATAGTGGCTTTCAGCTCTTCTGCACTGTTGGCTCTGGTGTATCGCATCTTCCTCTTCACAATACCTCATAGATTTTCTATAGGGTCAGACGAGTTTGCTGGCCAAATAAGAACAGGGAAACCATGGTCCTTAAACCAGGTACTGGTAGCTTTGACACTGTGTGCAGGTGTAAAAGTCCCGTAAGAAAATGAAATCTCCATCTGCATCTCCATAAAGTTGGTCAGCAGCAGGAAGCATGAAGTGCTCTAAAACTTCCTGGTGGATGGCTGCATTGACCTTAGACCTCAGAAAACGCAGTGGACCAACACCAGCAGATGACATGGCACTCCAAACCATCACTGACTGTGGAAACTTTACACTGGACTTCAAGCAACGTGGATTCTGTGCCTCTCCTCTCTTCCTGCAGACTCTGAGACCTTGATTTCCAAAGGAAATGCAAAATTTACTTTCATCAGAGAACATAACTTTGGACCACTCAACAGCAGTCCAGTCCTTTTTGTCTATAGATGCTTCTGATGCTGGGTCTTGTTCAAGAGTGGCTTGACACAAGGATGCGACAGCTGAAACCCGTGTCTTGCATATGTCTGTGTGTGGTGGTTCTTGAAGCACTGACTCCAGCTGCAGTCCAGTCTTTGTGAATCTCCCTCACATTTTTGAATGGGTTTTGTTTCACAATCCTCTCCAGGGTGCGGTTATCCCTATTGGTTGTACACTTTTTTCTACCACATCTTTTTCTTCCCGTCGCCTCTCTATTAATGTGCTTGGACACAGAGCTCTGTGAACAGCCAGCCTCTTTAGCAATGACCTTTTGTTTCTTGCCCTCCTTATGCAAAGTGTCAATGGTTGTCTTTTAGACAGCTGTCAAGTCAGCAGTCTTCCCCATGATTGTGTAGCCTACAGATCTAGACTGAGAGGCCATTTAAAGCCTTTGCAGGTGTTTCGAGTTAATTAGCTGATTAGAGTGGGGCACAAAGTGTCTTCAATATTGAACCTTTTCACAATATTCTAATTTTCTGATATACTGATTTTGGGGTTTTCATTAGTTGTCAGTTATAATCGTCAAATTAAAAGGAATGAACACTTGAAATACATCAGTCTGTGTGTAATGAATGTATATATTATTATATTATTATATTATACTAGTTTCACTTATTGAATGGAATTACTGAAATAAATCAACGTTTTGATGATATTCTAATTATATGACCAGCACCTGTAAGTATCTATGAAAAAATCTTTCTTTCTTTCTTTTCTTTTTTCGTTCTTACTGTCTGTCTGTCTTATTACCACGCTCGACCCTCCTTTCATCATAGAATTCGATTAAAAAAAAAAAATATATATATATATATATATATATATATATCTCCACGTTATTCATGGCTAAATTCACAGCCAAATAAATCGCTTCACATCACTAGGGGCGGTTTGTTTGATAAGGGAGGTTGAGTCCTTAAAAATTCTGCAATGTAAACATAGTGCACTACGTAGTGCGTAGAAGCCATTATTTCATCCTCCCTATAGTACGCCTATGTGCGGAGTATGAGGGCAGTTGGTATTCAGCCATTTGCTACGTACAGCATACTACAGTTTGTAGTATGGTAAACGGCAGGTTACGTACTTTTACCCCCACGTACTGTTTAGTGTGCTAGTATGCGGTTTTCAATGTAGTTGTTTTGCGCCTGAAACCGAAACGTTCTTTATTCTCGTTTAGATTTGTAGCCAGACATCATCAGTAGCGGCCCAGGATAGAGGCATAAACATATTTCTAAGAAGCGATAACATTCTGTTAAAACTGAATGCTAAATCTAAATACAGAGTGTTGTGAAGGTAAGCTGTGCGTTCCTCCTCTACAGAGTAAACAAACATGGCGCTTAAAGCTGACTAGCCATGTAGCTAGCATGCTAATTAGCTAGCTTCCAGGATTTGTCGACAGAAATGCTAATAGTAATTATTAGGCATAGTGATTATATTGCTGTTTTGATATATTGCTTATGTGCTTTGATATATTGCAATATAATATATTGCTCATTTGTTGTTGGCTGTTTGAATTTTACATGAAGTTTTGCTAGCTAGCTTCGGCCATTCAATGTGTCACGTGGTCTCTAATTGACAACATGACATTAAAACTGAGCACTTATAGAATTAAATTTTAACAAGAAGCTACGTTATTAATAAGAAATCGGACAAAATTATGCTTTCATGTATTTGGTCACTGAAAGCCTCTGTACTTTGGGCAGCAGTGGTATGTGCTGTATTAAAGTTAATACCAAAAAAATGAGAGAGAGAGAGAGAGAGAGAGAGAGAGAGAGAGAGAGCACTCTTTCATCCCCAGTATGTACCTTAACTCAGTGCATATTAAAGAAATAATCACGTTTGGCCAATGTTCTTCTTAATTGCATTTGCCAGGTCATATCTAACATTTTCACTGTTTAAATTATTCCTCTTTTTCTTCCAGCATAGTGTTTTATTTGCTCAAGGTGTCCCTGTGCCCCGGTCAGCATGGCAGAAGCTCACCAGGCCGTGGCCTTTCAGTTTACTGTCTCTCCCGATGGTATCGACTTGCAGCTGAGCCATGAAGCTCTGCGCCAGGTCTACCTGTCAGGCCTCCACTCATGGAAGAAGAAGTTCATCCGCTTCAAGGTACCGACAAACATCCTGCATATCACAGTTTTCAGCTTTCATTCGAGCTGGTTCGTTACAAAACATCTAAACCTGCATACGGCAGCACCAGCGTTATGACTGTGACGTATGTATATGTGGTGACCAACGAGTATTAGCACGAGGGAGATATGGATTTTTCATACGCTAGGGCGTTTCTGGTCATGTGAGCATTCAGGGAGAACTCGGACCAATATTTGTAATGACAGTTGTTTACAGTGCCTTGAAAAAGTGTTGAAGTCATAAGACTTGTCGGGATTCCAGCCAGTATCTTTTATTGCAAACCCTTATGGTCTAAAAGTAGTTTAACAAAGTCAAAATGCATTATTTGTCAGCGGATCCTAAAAAAAAAAGTTCTATATATAAAATGAAAAATGCTTCTTGCATAAGTACTCAATCTTTTCAGACTGGTACTTGGTAGAACCACCTTTCCTACCAGCTTTGTACACTGTTCTTCCTCCGTGCTTTTAGCCTATTCTAACTGTCAGATTTGCTCCAGGTTTTTCAGGTTGGTTGGATGTTGTTTGTTGACTGCAATTTTCAAACTGTGCAACATTCACAAGCCACTGTATGTACAAATGACAAGTTTAAAGTAATGTACACTACCGGTCAAAAGTTTGGTGACACTGAAATGTTTCTCATGATCTTAAAAATCTTTTGATCTGAAGGTATATGATTAAATATTTGAAATCTGTGTCGTAGACAAAAATATAATCATGCCAAAATATTCATTTCTTTCATTAGAAAACTAACATTTTATTTACAAAAAAAATGTCTTTTGAAATTTGACTTGAAGCGAAATATTCCGAAAAGCAG
Organism: Noturus placidus; assembly: GCA_022414735.1. Lineage (NCBI taxonomy): Eukaryota > Metazoa > Chordata > Actinopteri > Siluriformes > Ictaluridae > Noturus > Noturus placidus. The sequence goes on along the minus strand of JAFFST010046533.1, from coordinate 375,095 downwards.
CCAATAAGTGTCCAGTGTAGGAGGGAACACCTTTTAATACTGTTTAAAAAAACATCTCGGGGGGATTCCTCAAGAAATCGATCGAGAAAATGCCAAGAATACATTTCTGGAAATTCTTGGCAAAAAGGGGTGTTTACTATAAAGGTGCTAAAATACTAAATTATTTTGGTTTTTAATTTTATTTTTGATCACAACATAAATCCCATAGTTCTGTTTGTTAGTCCAGAGTTTTGATGACTTTATTATTATTCTAAAATGTGGGGAAAAAAATGAGTGTGTCTAAACTTTTGACTGGTAATGTATGTGTTCTCAACGTGAGACTTTTTATGGGTTGATTACTCATTTCTAAAAATTGTGACATTTTCAGAAATTGTAACACACTTGTTAAACTATTTGTTGTTGTGATGTGTGACTAAGAATGTGGTGAGGTTTTTTTCACTGTAGATTTGAAATATTTGAGATTTACAAAAATCACGTGGGTATACAATTATTTAATGTATGAAACAGATTACTCACATAAAGTACTCACAGCTTTATTTTTAGCTGATTAAATTTGGCATTTTCGTAGATTTAAAAAAAATATTTCAGGTGAAGCTGATATCCTCTAATATAAATGTGTCCACAGAATGGCATTATGACTGGTGTATACCCAGGCAGTGCCCCAGGGCTGATGCTGGTGCTTGCAGGGTACATGGGAAGGGCAAAATATGCTCAAGTGGATCCCTCCTTGGGGCTCTTCCATAAAATTGGCAGATATGTCCCAGTAAGGTAAAGCTGTAACTATTGCACTTTGTTTCTCTCATGAACAGATTTATACACCTACATATCAGATGTACATTTTTTCCTTACAAATTCATAATCTGCATGTGGTACTGAGTATCAAGTGACTGTCATTCTATTTGTAGTTGGTGTTGCATGATACCCTCAGATCTGCATGTTTTCTCTTCTTCCTGCAGTAAATATATGTCCCTGGACAACCAGAGCAGAGTTGGGGGCATTTTGGTGGGCACAGGACTCTGGGTGGTCATCATATTTACCATGAGGAGCATGCTGAAGGGCTTGCTCTCCTGGTTTGGCTGGATGAATGAACGTCATGGCTCATTGACATGGAAAACACGCATCTGGCTGGTGAGTAAGTCAGAGTGCTCTGTCATTTGTAGACATTAATGGAATGCTTGATTAAAAGCCCCTGTCACATACGTCTTGGTAAGTCTTTTTTTTTTTTTTTAATGCTGCATTTATAGGCATTGGTGAAGATTTTCTCTGGGATGCAAACACCAAATCTGTATAGCTTCCAGACATCGCTGCCTAATCTACCCCTGCCCTCTGTGAAAGAGACAATGAAACGAGTAAGCTCAACAATTTTAAAGCCTTCACGAACACATTTGCCACTAAATGTCATTGAGTATTGTTTACATTTACTGAGTCAGCACTTGATTATTTGATTCATTCATCAGTTCTTTAATAATAACGTGGATCACTTTGCAGATTGGTTTATTGTGTAAGGACCCAGCAGTGGTCTGGTTCTGGGTCCTGTTTTCAGAGCTATCTTGGAATTTTTCTCCTTAAAATATGAGGTACATTGTGTGTGATGTCCGTTAACCCACTACAATGCACGCAGTTGGGAACTGTATTTCTAAACTAGCTCTAATGTTGGAATGGATGTGGGAATGCGGGCTTCACTGGTAACCAAGTGTACGCTCTGGTTTCATTCATAATTGCAGGCCGTTTTTTGAGCGCACGTATTAATCGCATCTCTTACTGATGATATATTGTGATATATTTGAAGTTCTGTTGTGCATGCCTGACTAAAACACCTAATTCCACTGTACCTACAGTATTTAGAGTCCGTGCGCCCTCTCCTGGACGATGAGGAATACAAAAAGATGAAGGAACTTGCTTTAGACTTTCAGAAGACCCTAGCACCCAAACTCCAGTGGTACTTGAAGTTGAAGTCATTGTGGGCCACCAATTATGTAGGTTTTTATAATTTTTTGTTTGTTATTTTTAATACACTTATTTATTAGTGCCTTCCACTAATATTGGCACACTTGGTAAATATGAGCAAAGAAGGCTGTGATTTTTTTTCTTTTGATCTTTTGTTAAAGAAAATTCACAAAAATACTCTGCTCTCATGGATATCAAACAAAACTCGGGTTTATATCAGTGTGCAACAGTCATTAGCGCCCTTTTAGTCAGTACTTTGTGCTGCTTCCCTTTGCCAAGATAACAGCTCTGAGTCGTCTACTATAATGCCTGATGAGGTTGGAGAATACATGTCAATGGATCTGAGACCATTCCTCCATACAGAATCTCTCCAGATCCTTCAAAGTTCGAGGTCCAGGCTGGTGGACCCTCCTCCTCTTCAGTTTATCCTACAGGTTTCCTCTGGGGTTTTAAGTAAGGGGATTGGGATGGCCATGGCAGGACCTTAAATTTGTGGTCAGTAAACCATTTTTGTGTTGATTTTGGTGTTTGTTTTGAGTCATTGTCCTGCTGGATGATCCAACAATGGTCCTTTCTGGCAGAGGCAGTCAAGTTTTCATTTAATATCTATTGATATTTGATAGTCCATGATGCCATATACCTAACAAAATGTCCAGGTCCTCTGGCAGAACAGCCCCAAAACATTAAAGAGCCACCACCATATTTAACCATGGGCATGAGGAACTTTTCCAGATGGCTACCTCTCTGTGTGTGCCAAATCCACCTCTGGTGTTTACTGCCAAAAAGCTCTATTTTGGTTTCATCTGACCATAGAACCCGATCCCATTTGAAGTCCCAGTATTGTCTGACAAACTGAAGACGCTTGAGTTTGTTTTTCGATGAGAGCAGAGGCTTTTTTCTTGAAACCCTTCCAAAAAATTTTTTTGGAGATTTTCTGACCTCAAGACGCAACCAACTTCTGCAATTCTCCTTGCAGATTTTTTGACCACTCGAACCATCCTCTTCACAGTGTGTTGAGACATTTCCAGTTGACTGGAACTTTTTAATTATTGCCCTACTGGTGGAAATGGGGATTTTGGATAAACCTATTATTGTGAATATTTTTTGTTAACAAAAAAAAGACTATTTTCATAGCCTCCTTTGCCAGGCATACTCTAAGGCAGGGGTGTCCAATCTTATCCGGAAAGGGCCGGTGTGGGTGCAGGTTTTCATTCCAACCAAGCAGAAGCTACACCTGAATCCACCTGTTTAATCAGTTGATCATGGCTTTCAATACACTCGGGTGTGGCTTCTGCTTTGTTGGAATGAAAACCTGCACCCACACCGGCCCTTTTCGGATAAGATTGGACACCCCTGCTCTAAGGACTTGTAGCTTTAAATTTGTCCTTTATTTACACTTTTCCCCTCCATGGCAGAACTGATTTGGTGACCTGACAGATTAAACAAGTAACCAGTTTTGTTTTGTTTTTAAACACAATAAATTATGCGCAGGGTGATTATGGTGTCTTTGGGTCCTTAAAATGTCTTTGTCTATAATTACTTACTACAAGCCTTTTAAGGCTATTCTTAATCTGGTATCATTTTATTTTTTTCCTCATTAAAATCTGTTTTAAGAACACCTTCAATATCACCTCTCTTACAAAAACACACCAATATAGTGAAATGTAAATACAAACAAAATTAGCTGCCGGGATGAAAATCCACCAACTTTGATGATGGGACTTTTTTTTTTTTTTCTTGATTTAAAATAAACCCATATTTCTTGTTGTAATTGGTATATCACCATGGCATATTTGGTTTAAATTTACATCAAAAATGGCATTAAAATACTATTCAAAATGAACTTCAGAAACCCGTGAGATACTGTATGTCTGTGATAGTCCGTCTTTACCTAATCGTGAAATATGCCATTACAACAAAATGACAGTCCATGAAGAAAAGCACATTAAGTGTCAAATAAGATTTGAAATCGGTTTGGATGCTCCAGATACACAGTGTGTGAGGCTACTCTGCCTCTCTCGTCTGTGTTCTTTCATCACATTTGATCAAACTGGAACTTTATTTCAGGTCAGCGATTGGTGGGAGGAGTACATCTATCTTAGAAGCCGTAACCCGATTATGGTCAATAGCAACTATTATGCCATGGTAAGAGAGATTATCCTACGCTTCTAGGTGCTCTGAGGGGGTTAATACGTACTGTCTTCTAATTTGAGGTCTTAAATGATTTCCTCCCTCCAGGACTTCCTCTATGTTTTCCCCACACATCATCAGGCAGCGAGGGCTGGTAACACCATCCATGCCATCATGCTGTACCGGAGGAAGCTGGACCGAGCTCAGATTAAACCGGTTAGAACGTCTTGGCAGAGAGAGACAATGACTGTTGTAATAGACTGTAATAGCATAACTTATCATTTATTTAATTTTTTTGTGGGCCATATTAACTGCCTGCTTGAAGACGCACTAACCAACTAATAGGCTTTAGCTATTTAGTGAATAATTACAAGAAAGGGTTTTGATAATGCATTCATACTTTTAATGGTTACTTACTCATTACACATATAATTGCATGTTACGATGGTCTAGGTCTTCTGGCTTGATCCTTTATATTTCTCTAAGCCAAGTTTTTGCAGATTACTTTGATTTTTACTCATAGAGTTTTTGTACTTGTTTTTTGTTTCACGCTTTATGATGTTGTGCTCACGGCGGCACAGCTCTTTGCACTAGCGAACAGGGTACCGTTCTGTTCGGCCCAGTGGGAGCGGTTGTACAATACCAGCCGTATCCCAGGCCAGGAGAGGGGTAAGATGAGTCTGTTTGACTGTCTGCAGTAGCTCATTGAGATCCTCTAAGACCCTGTAGCCCCCTGGAGGTGCAGGAGTTCTTCTCATTGCCATTACGTTCTGCCATCATGTCACTTTTTGTGTGTGCTTGTTGTTTTTCTTTCTTTTTTGCATTGGCTCCTTCTCCCTCCATTCTGACCAATTGAGTTCAGACTCTCCTCACTGCTCCATGCACCAAGATCGATTGGCAACCTAGTTCTCTCAAGAAGAAATGCTGTAGCATCTCATTAGCCACATAGCCCATTAAAGCCCTCTCCGCACGCTTTATTTGACCTGTTCCTTTTTGCTTTTCCTTTCAGCTTATGCTACAAAACACTATTCCCATGTGCTCATCACAGTATGAGTGCATGTTCAACAGCAGTCGCATCCCAGGCATAGAGACAGGTACAGAACCCTGATGGCACAGCCCTCATGCTTAAGCCAGCTTTTGAGCCACCTCTACACCTACCTGTCCTACACCTGCTGTGTGCTTCTATGCTTTTTACTCAATGATTAAGGTGTTTGATTAAATTGGAAAATTAGCTTGTTTAACCATAGTCCTCTTTGAGTCAATTGAACCCATGCCACTTTTGCTCATGAAAAGGAGTGAACATAGAATGACACAACTTTTCCTGTAATTTATGCTTTCCCCACCAAACAAATATACCCCCTAAATATCATTTTTCTTTTTAGTCATAAAGTCTCCATACATAGCTTGCCAAAAGGTCAGACATTTGTTTTGATATTACGTTATCTAGAATTTTATGTGCCCTGTCAGAGGGGGAAAAAGTACACAACTACTTGGAGCTATGAGTTATACATGAAACAAAGGTCTTGACCCAATTGCCATTCCCTTGTTTCCTCTCCTGTGGCTTGTTGTGCCATTGCTTTTTTAAAAATAGTCATGCTCCTGGCATTTTGCTACTTTAAAATGCCTGCTTCTTTCTGCACTTGAACCGCCACTTTTTTATTTTTGTCCTGTGAGTGTAGACACCCTCCAGCATGTGTCAGACAGCAGACATATTGTGGTATACCACAAAGGACGCTATTTTAAGGTGAGCATGTTTTACGATGGACGCCTGCTCCTGCCCCGAGAGATAGAACAGCAGATCGAGAGGATCCTTGCTGACACCTCCGAGCCCCAGCCTGGAGAGGAGAAGCTGGCTTCCCTAACTGCGGGAGACAGGTAGCAGCTAGTTACAACATTACAACTCAAAGCTTGATTTTATGCATTGCACTGCTGCCACCTCCATAAAATGTGCTGTGCACTGGCAAACATTTGGGTTGTACTGCTCAGGAACAGCATTTTAAGTAAACAGGAACCACTGATATCATCCGTTTTCCGAAGGCTAAACAAAGAGGTTTTGCTTTTGCATCAAAACACACCATGTCTCCACGACATGGTGCCTGAATTCACTGAAGCCTCGCATTACAATAATTACACTAATAGTGCACACTGTGACGCAGAGAAATTACGGAAGTAAACCTGGACTTCGAATGACATGTTTTGGTCAGGTCTGGAGCAATGTTCTCTGTTAATTTGAATAGATCCCTTTGTGGGAACATATGAGTACTGGGACATTACACAACCAAATAGAAGGAAAACATTAAAAATCATATGACCTTTTAATGATCACCTGATATTGGGTTTCTGTTGAAATCAACAAGGCAAATTGATACATTAAATATTGAGTCATTTTGGCTTTTCATAAATAAGAAGGCTTGTTTTATAAATATTAAATGTAAAGTTTTTCACTGCTGATTTACATAAAGCAAGTCTTGGTAGGTCATTCAGACGTTTAGACTCCACTGTAATGATGCTTTGTGTGGTTTCTCAGTTGTTGTGTCACTAAATTACTTTTTGTCTTTCAGGGTACCTTGGGCATGTGCTCGTGATGCTTACCTTAGACAGGGGAAGAACAGGCATAGTCTTGATGCTGTGGAGAAGGCAGCATTCTTTGTCACGTTGGACGACACCGAGCAGCGTCATGATCCAGACGACCCAGTCGAATCACTGCACAAATTTGGTAAATCCCTGCTGCATGGCAAGTGCTATGACAGGTAAATCTTTTAGTCGGATGAAAGATGCTACCAACTTGTAGCTGCATACTTAGAATGAGTTGTTTGTTTCGTTTAATATAAAATCTTTCACTTTCAGGTGGTTTGATAAGTCTTTTAACCTGATCATCTACAAGAACGGAACAATTGGCCTGAATGCAGAGCATAGCTGGGCTGATGCTCCAATTATAGGCCATCTTTGGGAAGTATGTACATACATAAACACTTTAAAAATCCAGTTACGTATGTTCTACGTTATTATGACATGTTGGCAATCCACATATTGTAATCAGTACGACATACATTTATGTGCTAACTGTGAGCTTGAATCTCACAGCCCAACATGAAATCTTTATTAATTAATTAATTTATTTATTTTTAATAAAGCATGTGCTGTCGACTGATGTTATCAAGCTGGGTTACACAGATGATTACCACTGTAAAGGACAGCCTCACCGCAACCTCCCTGGACCTCAAAGGCTAAAGTGGAACATTCCCCCAGAGGTAGGTACAAAACCAAAGCCCTGTATAGCAGGGTTCAATACCAGGTGGACTGTTATTACTGCATAACTTATCAAAAAGAAATAGTTGAAGAATATTTTATTATTTTTAATATTTTATTAATATTTTTACACAGATAAATGTGCTTACTTCCTAACAGAAAATAATACTGCAATTAATTTGAGAAAATTTGATTAGATTGTTATAACTGGTAAGATTAAGTCATGGACCTTATGGCAACAAACTACAGTGTCATGATACTTGGAGACAATATAAATTATATGAATCATATGTAGTTGTTCAGAAGAATACAAAATGTATATTGTGATAAATTATATCACTTTATATGACCGTGGTGTTATATTCTATAAGAGGAATAAAAATTTTCCAGGGGTGCTGTTATATGAAAATGAGCCATGTCGAGGAGGTAACTGGTTTGTGCTGACCTTTTAATAAAACCATTCTGTCGTGGCTTATTTTCCTATAACACTATTCCCCTTCATGTTTTATCCCTTACTTATCAGAACTTACCAGTTCTTGGTACTCAAACTTTTTGACTGGTATTGTTTTGTTCTCTTCGTTTGCCCAATTAAAAAAAGCAGCTCACCACCTATTTTTTGTCTTCTGTACATGCCATTTCCCCCCTATGATTCACACGTTCTCTTCTCTCTGTGAATACAATCCAGTGCCAAACCATGATCGCCAACTCCCTGTCCGTGGCTCAGGCTTTGGCTGATGATGTGGACATGGTCATTATCCCTTTCCAAGAGTTTGGTAAAGGGCTGATCAAAAAGTGCAAGACCAGCCCAGATGCCTTCATCCAGATTGCCTTGCAGCTCGCCCACTTCAGGGTGAGCTCAAAAAATTAGAGTATTATTGTTAATAATATTATTATTATTATTATTAGTGGCCAAGCACAGAAGGTGCGTAGGCACCTATTGTATCCGTTAGTTTTCCTCTTCTTCCTCTTCTTCTTCTTCTTCTTCTTCCATTTTGAATATTCTGAAAAACCTACTTTTCAAACTCCTTGGCCGTTGCTTCGATTTTCACGAAAATCGAACGCGTAAACGAATTCATGACAAAGAGCACAAAAGGCTATATCTCTGCAACTCTTTAGCATATTGAGACAAAACTGTCATCACAAGGGTGACCTGAGGGTACCTGTAGAATTTCTGTGCAGTGCCACCTAGTGGTCACAAAAATTGATAATTTTGTTTATAACTTCTGAACAGTGATTAAAAATCACAAGATTTAGCCGCTGTATCGCTTGGCCCCTTATTTGCTGCTTGCAGCTATTATTGTTTATTATTATTATTATTATTATTATTAGTAGTAGTAGTAGTAGTATTGTGAAATTCTGTGAATGAGCTGTATTACAAAGCTTACTGTGTGCATGTTGCATGTCCGCAATAAAGAGGGAACAATGCTAATAGTCTGATAATAGAAAAACTCTATCTATACATTTCAGTCAATTATTTCTTTTAATAGCATCACTACTAATACAAAATGATTGGTTTAATCAGATTTTTAATGATTGGGGTACATGAGCCCACAGTTGCTTGACATTTGTCAAGCAACCCCAAAAAACCTGTTGTTTATTGTACATGAATTACATATCTCTAATGCTATTTATTTGCCTTTATCTCAGGACAAAGGGAAGTTCTGCTTGACCTACGAGGCATCCATGACCCGTCTTTTCAGAGAGGGACGGACCGAGACAGTGCGATCGTGCACCAATGAGACCTGTAACTTTGTCAAGGCCATGGTCAACAATGAGACGGTACTAACTTCAAAACTCTCTGGCATGTAGACATATTGAATCATTTTGGGGTGATGTGTTCACATGGTTTAGAACGGGATGTTACTTAGCTGTCATTTGTGTCTGATAAACAAGCCTCTTAATCACTCCACACCTTTCTTGCAAGTACAAACAACTAAAGTGTCTTCGCCAAGCCCACGGTTGCATTCACACTTTTTGCCAAGCAGATGATACTCACACTCAAATGCTGTCACTCACAAAATCGCACCGCATGATCTGTCCGTGACTTGTTTTGGAAGTTTACATGTGGTAAGTCTTACTAATATTTGCAGTCCTGATCCTTTAATCCATTATGTATTTCTTAGTATTTTTGAGGTAGCATTAAATACAGGTCTGAACACGGGCAAATGCTCCTTGCAAACTGATGACTCGGACCACTTCGGGAGGTTGTCTGGATTCACAGTGGATATAAAATGTCTACACTCCACTGTTAAAACTGCAGGGTTTTTGTGGTGTGTAAAATTTTTAACCAAGATCAATCCTGTTATATCTTTATTCACGTTTATTTCAATAAGCCAACATAAAAATAATACAAAAACAAAAAGAATCGGGGTTGAATACTTAAATGCTAATACTTAAAGCGCCTTTTGCTTGTAATACAGCACCCGGTCTTTTTAGGGGTCTGTCAACTTGCACAGCTTTATTTGGCAGTTTTATTCCACTTTTCCTTGTAAGAATGTGCTAGATCTATCCAGTTGAGAGGGGATCTCCTGTACCCAGCCCTCTTCAAGTCATTCCACAAGGTTTCGATGCAGATTGAGATCTGGGCTCTGACTGGGCAATTCCAAAACCTTGATCATCATCTTCTGAAGCCATCCATTTGTGGACTTGGATTTGTGATTTAGGTCATTATTGTCCTGGAATGTGAAGTAACAGAGGCCTGCATGTTTTGTGCCACAGTAGGTTTGTATTTGGAGCTATCCATTATTCATCCTATATTGCATAGCACCCCAGTACAAGCTGACAAGAACTAGCCCCATAGTGTGATGGTACCACCACCATGCTTCAGCTTGGTTATAGTGTTATTTGGATGAAAAGCTGTATTTTTTTTTTGCACCAAAATATTTTTTAGAATTATGTGCAAAAAGTTCTCCCTTGGTCTCATCAGACCATTTTAGATGTTTCTTTTTTATTTTTATTTTATTTTTGTGAGAAATGACTTCAGTCTAGCCACATTAGCCCATAGCTAAAAAATGTAAGGAATTCAAGAGATTGTTGTCTCTTGCAGGGAGTGGCCAGTACTTGTCAGATATTCCATCAGGTCCTTTAATGTTGCCATAGGCCTCTTGGCAGCATTTCTGATAAGGTTTTGTTTTGTCCTTTTGTTAAATTTAGAGGGACGTCCTGTTTTTGGTAATGTCACTGTGGTGCCCCATTTTCTCCCAAACCTGTTCCAGCATGACAATGCCCCTGTGCACAAAACGAAGTCCATGAAGACATGGTTTTCTGAGGATGGAGGTGAAGATATGAAGTCCCTTCACAGATCCCTGACCTCCACCCAACTGAACACCTTTGTGTACACCTTTGTGAATACCGTTGGACTGCTGACTGTACCTCAGGCCTGCTTACCCAATATCGGTGCCTGACATCGACTAATGCTCTTGTGGCTGAATGGCCAAATCCACAAAACCATACTACAATTTTTTAGTGGAAAGCCTTCCCAGAAGAGTGGAATTATTATAAAAGAGAAGGGGGATATATCTGGAATGGGATGTTCAAAAAGCACACATCAGAGTGATGGTCAAGTGTCCACAAACGTTTGGCCATATAGTGTAAGTCTACATTCCGCATACCTGTGCAACCAGCTAGTAGCAGGTCTGGAGAGGAGAATGTGCTGTAATTGGGCTATACCTGTGAAAGTGCAGACATTTAAGATGTACCTTCTGGCTACAGGTACATTTTTGCTATTGATTGCACTTCTATTAAAAGAACAGCAATTTCAGTGCCACTGAAATTTCTCTCCTTTGATGCCTTTGAAGCCATTTTTATCTGTGAGAGCATCTACTGCCAGAAATATTGATATGCAAATTAGTTTATTGGTGGTTGGAGCAGAGAAATTGACAAGCAGTCAATTCCATGTAAATTCTGTACATTATTTGTAAGCACATGCTGAACTTTTCTTAAGAACAGATTTAGACTGAACTCCAAGTATATTGTATAAATAATGGCTTAGGACTTTTTTTGGACCTAAGCTCAGCATGTTTAGTCTTCAAGCATTTTACAGACCTAAAGTCATTATCCTGAAATTAAATAAATGTTTCATGAGTTTCCATAGTGTTTTTTCTTGTTTAGATTCTCAAGCTTCTGTACCTTAAGGGACCTGACAATCTTCAGTGGAATTTGCTGTCTCTTGTTGGCCTAGTTTACCTTGCCTACCATTTAGAAAAGGCTGATGTTCTTGCATTCTTCTGCTTTAATATTTCATATGGCACAGACATCAAGAGAACGCTTGAAGTGCTTTCAAAGTTTGGTGTGTCTAGTGTCTGAACCTGTATTCTGGCAGTGCTCTTAATTTAAATATGACTGGGAATTTGCTCTCACAGTCCTGAAATACACTTTAAACACTTGCAGACAGGAGAGTGAGATATTGCACATGATAATGTGACACTTTTGCTAATGTCCATGTCTTTCTGGCTCTCTTATAGTATAAATGTACTGGCAATGTTGTGAAATGATATTTGTAATGGTAGTTAATGGTATTTAGTAGTAACAAACAGAAGGAGTATACAAGCAGGTCTTTAGTAATGAAATAAATGTTTGCATTAGCTAATAATGTAGCCCACTTGATTAGTCTTTAACATCTATCTAGTCCGGGGGCACGGTGGTTTGGTAGTTGGCTCATTTGCCTTGCACCTCCAGCATTGTGAGTTCGATTCCTGCCGCCACCCTGTAGAATAGTGCAGAGTATGCATGTTCTCCCCGTGGTTCGCGGGTTTCCTCCGGGTACTCCGGTTTCCTCCACCAGTCCAAAGACATGCCATAAGTAATCCCCTGGGCCTGCCCTTGTGTAGGAAAAGATGATTCATCTTATCCACACACTGGAATACATGACTACATAGTTTTGTTAAAGATTTCACTGTAGCAACCCCCCCCC
>JAFFST010046533.1:321308-337970 GCA_022414735.1 Noturus placidus | reverse complement strand
CTTCTACACCGCTTATCCTTTCTTTAGGGTCACAGGCACAAGGCCAATGCCCTGGACAGGGTGCCAATCCATCGCAGGACACAATCACATACGCATTCACATACTACGGACACTTTGGACATGCCAATCAGCCTACCTTGCATGTCTTTGGACTGGGGGAGGAAGCCGGAGTACCCCTAGGAAACCACCACAGCACTGGGAGAACATCCAATCTCTGCACACACATGGGAATCGAACCCCCGACCCTGGAGGTGTGAAGCGAACGTGCTAACCACTAAGCCACCATGTATATAATATATAATCCAATACATAATACAATACAATGCAGTATATAATACAATATACAATATAACTACAATATGACTTTTAATCACCTCAGTCTCAGTTAATGCATTCCACTTTGCGTTATGAACCATAGATAAAGAAAAAAGTTCTTAAAAGTCTTGTTAATGCATAAAGCACCTGTCTCTATTGCTGACCAAAAACTGCCTTCACAGAAACATGTTTCTGGGTAATGTGCAGAATGTGACGAATGGGAAGGTGAAAACTTTGCTCTCAAAATGGCCTTGAACAGATAGGGCTATTTGATCATGTGGTGGAGAGTCTGACTGGGCAATGGTCAGATAAGTTTCATTTAGACTACAGGAAGTGTGCTGTCATCCACATTAGAAAGGCTACTTGACAGAAGTGACCTAGTACTGTACATAAGGACTTCTCAATGAACAAATGGGGTGACAGAAGAGGAGAAAAATGCTGGCCCCTTTAAACCCAGTAAAATTTCATATTGTGTACACATTTATTTTAACACATTGAAACATGTGACTGGCTGAAACTAGTTTATCCCATGTACAATTTCCCATTTTGTGCTCTCTCTCATGGTCATGTATGAACAGGAAATGAAGGTTTTAAATATTAAGTAATTATTTGCTTGTATTGTTACAAAATCTTACCAGGATATTATTGTTGGTGAATCAAATTTATCTAATCTTTCTGCCTTTCACAACCCCAATTCCAAATAGGTTGGGACGCTGTGTAAAATGTACATAAATGTAAATAAAAACAGAATGCAATGATTTGCAAATCTCATGAACCCATATGTTATTCACAATAGAACATAGAAAACATATCAAATGTTTAATCTGAGTAATTGTTAAGAAATGAAATAAGGTAATTTTGCATTGGATGTCTGCAACACGTCTCAAAAAAGTTGGGAGGGGGCATCAAAGGTCTGGAAAAGTAATTGTCACTAAAAAGAAACAGCTGGAGGTAAATTGGCAACAGGTAAGTAACATGGGTATAAAAAGAGGCTTTCAGGAATAAAGATGGGCAGAGGTTAACTTCTGTAGGCGCTGTGAAAAACTTTGCCTACAATTTGTGGAACAATTTCAGAATAATGTTCAATGTAAAATTGCTAGACTATGAATATCTCATCATCTTCAGTACATAATATCATCAAAAGGTTCTGAGAAACTGGAGAAATATCTGTGTGCAATGGTGAAAATTGATATTGCATGCCTGTGGTCTTCGGGCCCTCAGGCGGCACTGCATTACATTTACATTTACATTTATTCATTTAGCAGACGCTTTTATCCAAAGCGACTTACAAATGAGAGCACACTCACACACCAATGGTAGCAGAGCTTCCATGCAAGGTGCTAGCTTGCCATCGGGGGCAACTTAGGGTTCAGTGTCTTGCCCAAGGACACTTCGGCATGGGATCACGCGGGCCGGGATTCGAACCACCAACCCTAGGATTCGTGGATTAGTGGACAACCCGCTCTACCAACTGAGCCACAGCCGCATTAAAAACAGGCATGATTCTATAATGAAAGCTCATGGCCAAAGCTCATTTAAAATGGACTTAGGCAAAGTGAAAACTGTTCTGTAATCAAGCAAATCAAAATTTGAAATTATTTTTGGAAAACATGGACACCGCATCCTCTAAACTAAAGAGGACAAAAGAGGAGAGAGAGCATCTGGCTTTTTATCAACACTCAGTTCAAAAGCCTGCATCTCTGATGGTATGGGCATGCATTAGTGCCTATGAAATGGATAGCTTGCACATTTGGAAAGGCACCATCAATGCTGAAAGGTTTTAGAGCATCATATGCTTCCATCCAGATTCCAACCTATCTTTACTTCTGAGAGACTCTGCTTCTCTAAGATACCTTTTTATACCCAATCATTTTACTGACCTGTTGCCAATTAACCTAATTAGTTGCAAAATTTTCCTCCAGCAATTTCTTTTTAGTAACACTTAATTTTCCAGACTTTTGTTGCCCCTGTCCCAACTTTTTTGAGAGGGAATTTTTTTCCTATGTTGTATTGTGAATAGCATATGGGTTCATGATATTTGCAAATTATTGCATTCTGTTTTTATTTACATTTATTTACATTTTACACAGTGTCCCAACTTTTTTTGGAATTGGGGTTGTAGATTAAGTCTCTGATCACACAGATATAGGGGGATAAAAGAGTAAAATAGTGTAAACAGATTGATTTTCCCTGGCCTCACTGTAAGCTCATTGGCAATAACAAGTCCTGTGGCCTGACCTAGTTGAGCTATTTTCTGTCTTTCCATAAAAACACCATTGGATGAGGTCAGGGGGATGCAGAGGTAGAAAGCGATAGTAGGGGATGCAGTTTGAGGTCTGTTGTCTGGATGCTTGATAGATGACATCACTGTGTTGAAAGTGTTCCCCCCTGGGTCCCTCCACATCTCCACAGCAGGGGAAACCGCTTTCCATTTAGTTACTACTGCCTTAAATGGACGTCCCGCTGATTTTTTGCCAGCTCACCACTTTCCTTTACCTTATTAGCACTCTATAGATGGAAGACAAATCTTACTGCACTGCCTATGTTTGCTACGTCTCAGTGCTAACATTAATATTCTTGGCGACTATAACATTACAACTCTACAGGCCTGAGACTGGAATGGCCAAAACAACCACACTGGTTGATTAGGTGTTGATTAACAAAGATAACTTGATTCAAGTCATGACAGCACCTATAAAACATATGCAATTATGAATATTTGTAGTGTTGGCTCGAAGGTTAAGGCTCTGGGTTTGGTCAAGGTTCAAGCCCGAGCACTGTCATGCTGCCACTGTTGGGTCTTTGAACAAGGCTCTTAATCCTCTCTGTTTCATGGGTGCTGTATCATGGTTGAC
Source organism: Noturus placidus (assembly GCA_022414735.1). Lineage (NCBI taxonomy): Eukaryota > Metazoa > Chordata > Actinopteri > Siluriformes > Ictaluridae > Noturus > Noturus placidus. Next base: position 334,800 of record JAFFST010046533.1, on the reverse strand, counting down.
CCTGTGCCCTGACTGCAGCTTCCTAACTGAGAAAAGAATTTCCATTGTGCTGTAATTTATATAGATTGCAAGAGTCATACAACTTAATGAACACTGCTGCATTAAAATAGTGCAAAAAATACAAAACTGGATGTTTTCCAAAGATTGAGTAAAACCTCTTCACCTCTAGATTGAATCACAAGAACTGGAAGTGTCCGTCCCAAAAATAAGATGCGAACGTGAATGGAAAAAAACATGATGCTCCAACCTCTGTCTTGGCTTGAGCTGATTGTTTGTGGCCCTGGCTCCAGTTTGTGAAGACAATATGGCATATGAATCAGGTTTGTTTTCATGGGCCTTTGATAAGGTAAGATAATATAGTGTCAGTCATCCCTTAAAGATTTTGGGTAGACAGCAATATTTCTGTCATACTTCCATGACAGGGTCAAGTAAATGAAGTGGCAGGAAAAAAAAGCAGTGTGATGCAAATTATTATAGAAAGAATAGAAAGAATCATTTCAGTTTATAGTTAGAAGAGTAAAGGTTATAGGTCTAGGTTAATCCCAGGTCATTTGAAAGATTTTCCTAGTTGATTCACTTCAATTCACATTGAATCGTTTTAGCTAGAAATGACTGTCATTTTTCTGAAGCTAATACAGATCATTCTTTGTTAAAGAAAGGAGGGGGGGCAGGCAGCATGTGATGGATGATGATTACTAACTCACTGGATGTTAGTAATTACCACTTACATGACATTGAAAACAAGTATTCACACATGTGCAGGGATCACAAAACAATCATGCAGTAATAAAACCTTAAGTGTGTGGAGCACAGCTCAAAACTCCTGAAAGAACTCTGGTCAACATCTGGGGTCATGACTCAATTTTAGAGAATCCACCAGAAACCAAGACTTCCTGCTATTGTTTTGAAGCACATGCCAACTGTCATTACTGAAACAAATTGAACTAAATGCCAAAAAAAAAAACAAACAAACAAAAAAACCAGTACTGTTTAAGCATGGGAGGTTGTCTTGCTCTACCCAAAACATGATAGTTCTTAAAGAAAATATAAGGGGTTTCTTATGCAGTGCTCTCTCCTGCTTGCTAGTTCCCCCACAGAATACTCCTGAGATATAAACAAAATAACATTAGTTATGTCATTACTCACTGGACCACCACAATTTACCACTGTCAAACAAACATTCCAACACACACACACACACACACACACACACACACACACACACACACACACACACACACACACACTCCAGCAAACATTCCAACACTTTTAGTAGACCTTTCAGGATGTTTTTAATCCTGTCAGGGGAGTATCCTGGGGAACAACTCTTGTCACTAAGGCAGGGAGGAAATTCTGTAGCACATTATGCATTACGTGTTCACACCTTTGCTGTTTAGAGTGGCAGGCCTGAGCCAGAACTAAAGACAGCCCTGATACTGATGAGAAAGTTCTGATTTTGGCTTTTTTTTTTTTTTTTTTTTTTTTTTTTTTTTTATCTACACCTTACTTTACCAAAGCTTCTGAACTGTATCAACATAGTCTGTGGGTCTGTGCAATTTATCTTTGGTATTGCTATATAAAGGAGTCAGTGGTTTTTCCCCTGCAATTGTGTGCTTCTTTGTGGAAACAAAGGACAGTACCATATATTAATTACAGAGGGCTGCATGCAGTTACGATCAAGATCAGGCATCCAATACCACTGGTCGCATAATCACTTGAGAAGGTATAAAACACACATATTTTCTCTAAGTTAGAATTTTGTAGCACCTATAATCTTTATCACACATGCCACTTTAGGGCACTATGAACATTGAGTGATGTCAAAGTCATAAAGAATGTCTTCAAATCCTTTAAGAATGAAGTACTCAAATCGTCTTCCTCTTTTTTAAAAGAAAATTTTTTTTTTTATTAATTAAAAATTAATTTTTATTGTTATTGTCTGTAATGATAAATAAAGAGCAACGACATGTGAATCATTTTTGGCAAGTCATACCAAGCTCCAGTCAAACTATTTAAAATTAAGTTTCACAAGCCCTCAAATTTTTTTAAATACTTTCTGGATACCCAAGGTATTAAGATGGGCAAAACAAGGGGAGAAGCAGTAAGCTCATGGCTTCAACTATGAAAAATAAAAGAACTGCAGAGTACCCTAGACTTTGCAAAATTCTTCTAGAGTTTCATATGAGGTTTCAACTCTGTGGCTATTTCTCACACTTCAATACTCAAATTATAAAAGGTTAGACAGAAACATCCTGCAACAGTCATACTCATGCTCTCAAGAGAGCAACTCATAATCTTGTTTGTAAAAGGAAAAAGACTAATCTATAGGTTTTTCAGAAAAATATGTCTACCTATAGACAGGTATAAAAGTCTAAAAGTATCTACATAAACTCATAGAAATTAACTAAAACAATCCTAGGTTTTTATTCAATACAATATATAGATTAACAAATAATAAGTCGTTGCCCAAATATTCCAACACAGTTGAGTAGTAATGGCTTCATGGATTTCTTCACTGAGAACATTGAAAGCATCAGAAATATAACTGGAAATGTACAACTAACAGAAGCATCACAGGTTTTAGAATCCAATATCGTCTCCCAAGTACAATTGCAGTCCTTTACCGTTATTGGACAGGAAGAGTTTACGAAACTTTTCAAGAAATCAAAATCAACCACATGTATTCTAGATCCCATACACACTAATTCAATGAAAGTGTTGCTTCCTGTAATAGGAGAGCCTCTTTTCAGTATTATTAACTCCTCACTATCTCTACGTCACTTCCCCAGAACATTCAAGCTTGCAGATAATAAGCCTCTCATTAAGAAACCACAACTAGATCCTACTAAACTAGAAAATTATAGATATCAGACCATCCATTTTTGTCTAAAATATTAGAAAAAATTGTGTTTGCTTAATTATGCTCCTTTTTTGCGGAATAATGAAGTAATGAAATATGAAGAATTTCAATCAGGTTCCAGGCCCCATCACAGCACAGAGGCTGCACTTGGCAAAGTTACAAATGACTTTCCTCTAGCATTTAACTGCTTGTTGTACTTGATCTTATTGCTGGGTTCGACACCATAGATCATGACATACTTTTAGATAGATTACAAAACTACATTGGTATTTAGGGGCAGGCATTAAAATGGTTTAGACAGGTAGTCTGATCTCTACCAATTTGTTTGCTGAAATGATAAACTTTCTACGTAATGGCAGTAAAGTATGGTGTGTCGCAAGGATCGGTGTTAGGTCCCCTGCTGTTTTCTTTATACACGCTGCCCCTTGGAAATATTATTAGATAACACAAGAATAATATCCACTTTTATGCTGATGTTACTCAACTATATATTTCTACAAGACCAGATGAAATTTCTAAATTTTCCACCTTAACAGAATGTGTTAAAGACATTACCGACTGGATGACATATTTACATTTTTTTTTTTTTTTACTAAATTCTGATAAAACAGGGATATTGCTATTTGGACCAATATCTGTACGCAAAAGCTCTTAGAATACAATCTTTATTTAGAAGGATGTACGTTTACTTTATCGACTACAGTTAAAGACGTAGGTGTTATATTAACCAGCAACCTGTCAATTAAAAATTATATTTCCCAGGTAACCAAAACAGCCTTCATCCACCTTAGAAATATTGCTAAGCTACGTAACATCTTATTTGTTTCTTATGCAGAATATCTAGTCCATGCATTCATGACCTCAAAACTAAATGATTGTAATGCACTGCTAGGTGGTTGTCCTGCATCCTCAATAAATAAGCTACAGTTAGTCCAAAATGCAATTGGTAAAGTTCTTACCAGATCATGAAATTATAAACACATTACCCCAATTTTATCATCTCTACACTAGATACCTGTTAAGCCCTCATATAGGCAGTTACTCAAAGCTCTAAATGGCCAAGCTCCTTTATATTTAACCAATATTCCATGATGTTACAATTCTTCACGCTCTTTAAGGTCACAAAACTCTGGACTTTTGATAATACAGAGGATATCAAAGTCTACCAAATGAGGTAGAGCTTTTTCACGTTTAGCCCCTAAACTCTGGAATAGTCTTCCTGATAATGTTTGGGGTTCAGACACACTCTCTCAGTTTAAATCTAAATTTAAAACACATTTACTGTTAATCACATAACGCATCTCTGATAAAACAATAACAAATGGGTATGTCTGACTGAAATTCAGTGAACAGCTGTTCTGGAGTTCTCATCACTTGGAGGCCAGTGACTGTTGCTGAGGATGGCCCCATATGGACAGCCTAGGGACACTTGGAAGCCGTGAAGATGGCATTGAACTGCAACTGATGCCGGCAGTCTTGGTGCGGTGTCTTTTTCTGTTTGGGTCTCCATCAGTGGACAGTGTATGAGTTCAGCAAAATAGAATCTTTTGTGGGTGGGGGTGCTAGAGGCCACGCCATAATAAGAAGGGGAGGGGGCGTTGTGCCCATGCACCTGGTATGGACCTGAAACTATCACTCTCTACTAGGTGTTCCACTGCTAGGAATGAAGCGTTGAATATATTTACATTTATTCATTTAGCAGATGCTTTTATCCAAAGTGACTTAAAAATGAAAAAAAATAAATAAAATAAAATAACAAGCAAAGCAATATATCAAGCAGAGAACAATACAAGTAGTGCTATCATACAAGATCTATTAATTGAGTTCCAAAAGAAGCAAAGTGCGCAGAGAAGAGGTGTAAGTGCAATTTTTTTATGGGTTGTTTAGGTGTTCACGGAACAGGTGGGTCTTTAGCTGTTTTTTGAAGATGGTGAGAGATTCTGTGGTCCGGACTGAGGTTGGAAGTTCATTCTACCACTGAGGAACAGTTAGTTTGAAGGTTCTTGAAAGGGACCTTTTAGGATTAGCTTTTTCCACAAGAGCTGATCAAGTATCAAGAGTTTGTGAGCTGCAGATTAGAGCAATTGTTTTGATGAAAGCAGCAAATTTGCTAACAAACTGCCTATATGTAAAGTGCCATATGTTACATTTATTTTTGTTATATGTTGCCATATGTTGCCATATGACATATGTGCCAAATGTCATCTGCATGTGGTGCTTGGGCACCTGTCAGAGCCTGCTAACAATGCAAGCAACCTGGTAGAGAATTGTTTTGGACTCTGATGAAGCTGGAGTTGAACATCAGTGGTCAACCATTGATTCATTGTAATACTGGAAAAACCTCCCAGAAGCAGCAATAGATCTCAGCTTTTAGGAGGACTCTGTTGCAGAGTGCAAGCCTCCAGCTTCAATTTTAGAATCCATGATTTCAGATGAGTTATGTGTAACACCAAATAGTGCATATGTTTAGACTCAGATAGCTTTCTTTTTTCTTACTCAGTCATTATAGAACATGGATATTTGCGACTATGTTGGTTAGGTTGAGGCACATGGGTCAGATTCCACCGTAAATTAGAGTTTAAATCTGTCAGCTGTGTCAGCATTTGATTGCCAGGCTGTCAGGACAAAGGATGTCCAAGCCAGACACTGCATCCTTAAGATAGTCAATGCTGAAGTGGAGCACACAAAGTTTACATTTACATTTATGGAATTTGGCAGATGCCTTATCCAGAGTGACTTATCAAAGTGCTTTGAAGTTTCTATCAATAAATACATCCCAATACTGGTTCAGTACTTCACGGACTAAGAATGCCAGCAGTCTTTAAACTCTGTTGTGAGGAAATATATTAAGAAAAACACATTTGTTTAAATGAGAAGTTCTAATTTAAGTACTTTAGGTAGGTCTTTAGACATCATTTGAAGACTGCCAGTGACTCAGCAGTTCAGAAGTTCATTCCACCACCTTGGTTCTGGAACAGAGTCTTGATGCATGCTTTCCTTGTATCCTGAGAGATGGTGGAAGCCAGTGGAGGGAGCATAGCAATGGGGTGGTTGAAAACAAGTCAAGCAGCTGCATTCTGGTTCAGGTGCAGAGGTCGAATCAATCAGAGGCAGACCTGCCAGAAGTGAGTTGCAGTAGTCCAGTCTCGAAATGACAAGAGACTGAACCAGCAACTGAGTGGCCTGTATGGATGGATATTGATAAATCCTTCTGATATTGCAAAGGAGAAATTGACCTGAGGATATAACCTCACCAAGAGATCGAGTACAGAGGGAGAACAGAAGAGGACCAAGTACTGAGGCTTGTGGGACAGCAGTGGAGAGTCTGCAAGGAGCAGATGTGGATCCCCTCCATATCACCTGGTATGAGTGACCTTCCAGTTAGGATGCAAACCATTGCCATGCTGCACCACAAATTACAAGACTCATGAGGGTGGACAAGACAGTCTTGGGGTTGACTGTGTCAAATGCTGATAAAAGGTCTAGGAGGATGAGGACTGTTGACAGTTGGTATTCATCTTTAGCTTCTGGGGGACTCAGACACTGTGTGCATGAATGCAAGTCTTGTACTATGGCTTATTAGTCATTTGTGTCAGATGTGTATATTGGAGCCAAGCTAACTTGTTAGGTGAACAACTGAAGTGTATTACGGTGGGGAAAAGACATTCAAACACACTAGCAGTATGTAATCACAGACCTGACAGACTTCAGATTGTAGGGATGTGTAATTATTATTACTTGATGTGTGGAAGAGGCTTAGCTGAGATGCTGAGGGAAGACGCCCACTGCAGTCTCCCTGGCAAGACAAGTGGCATATAGCCATTGGCCCGGACGTCACCAGACAGCAGATGATTTGAAAAATTTTGCTGAAAGAAAAGAGTGTAAGCTAGTACCCACAGGGTTTCGAATGGACTAATTATGAAAATTACACACACCATTGCTGAACCAATACAGTAGGATATGTTGAGGATATGTTGAGTCTAGTTTTCTATTCTATGTTTGGTGTACAGGGTACCTGTAGCTCTGAACATAGTCATAAGCTGTTGAATCGATAACTCCATAAGGTATGCAAGAGGTCACACATATGTACAAAGGTGAGTAGAATAAAATGAAAAATGGCTTTAAAACAACATTATTTACATGAAATACTACATCATATGGTCACTTTGTATCATTGTCTTGCATGTGCACTGCAGTGCTGATTCTCACCTTCATTTGACTCTCTCTTTCTAACATTGTGGCCTGCAGCCAATCACTGCAAGCAGGGTGGTACAAATGATTACCAGTGAAGTGAGAAGAAGCAGGGCTCATGTTACCTTCAGTTAATACAATTTTCTGCAGGTTTGTGCACCTCAATGCTACAGCAACCAAAATTAGTCTAGCATCTTAGCACAGGCAACTTGATGTCCATCACTTGATTTGAATTTGGTATTTCTGAAACCATCATCAATTGGCTTAATTCTAATACTGTTACATATTCCTAATAATGCCTACATGGCTTCAGTTCGTAGCAAAGCTTATTATATCCACCCTCTGTGTTTTATGTTGTAGGTTCTTCACTGTCTGTTTTTAGGAGAGTAACCAGTGTAACACAGCACAGAAAACAACAGGACAGCTGCACTCCACAGCATGGCTATCGGCTTCTCTTCAGACTAAATAAAACTGTAAAGCACAAGAGGTCCAAAGTTTTTCCCATGCATGCCAGGTCACTGTTTACCATAACCGTATTAAGAAATCCAGCTGTTGGGCCTGTGCTTCTCTGTGGAACCCGATTTAACCTCAGATGTATTCTGAGCTCCAAGAACTGAATGAAAACTTCAGTCGCAAAACTAATGGTATTTTCCTGTGGTGATTCAATTTCAAAATAGATAACTGGAAGAGAGAGTGAGCTAATGGAAAGCTGCATTTTATGCAAAGTTAGCTACCTCAAAGGATATTTCAATGACTTATTTATTCTGAAAAATTTCTGAAATTCTGTTAAATTTGCATCAATACTTATTTGCAAGTCCACTTTTAAGAAATGCTATAGAATTTCGTTGAAAGTGAATGTTAAGCAAGAACCTAAAAAGTATCTAATGAGCACATATACAAGATTTCTTCGCTGTCGCCTACTGTGAAAAACAGAGTGGACCTTTCATGGCCTTTTTACACAAGTAAAAAAAAAATTACATTTGTCACCCCTCACTGGACTGTTGACCTTTTAAAACCTGACCATGAAATCCCTACATGGCTCTTCACATTGTTCTCCACACTGTCAGTGAATGTGTACTTCAAACTCAGTTCCTAGAAGGGTCAGTAAAGCCAAGACCTTTGTCTCCACTGCAAGCTTGTGGGCTGCCATTCTTACATTGCAATCTGAGGCTTCCAGCACTACAATTACAACCCGACGAGACATTTTGGCTCGGGTCTACTGAGGTCTGACAGAACAGGGTTCACAGGGAAGTGCTAGTGAGTGAGAGGACTGTTTTAGTTCACATGTCCTGAAATTTGCCTCATTGTTGCATGTGCAAGTGCAGAACAGAGGATGTGGACAAAAAATGCCATTTTAATTATAGTGAATGGGTTTCCCGCTGTTTGCATGCAAATGCTTCTCAGTGTATTTGTTGCATCCACCTACAGGAAGAAGGCTTTAATCAGAAAAGGGCATACATGGCAAATATGTGCTACAACTACAATCTTGTACCTATTTGTACCTACGTTGTAATCAAGAAACAATTGCCAGCTTTAAAACAAATTGTCTTCTAACTTTGCATGACCTCCCAAATCCGAGGTTATCCCAGTGCTATGTCCCTGGGTTCACCCTATTCTGAATATTTGGTAGTTGATCAGTTAGACCAGGGTGACCCTTAAGCCAAATATAAGATTGTTAAATTCATGTAGATATATTTATTCATTTTCTTATTCTACTGGCAGATAATGTTGCTTCATTCTAGAAAGAAATGCTTGAAATGAGCACAGTTCTCTGTAGAAAAAGAAACTGTAAAGCTGAAAATGAGTAAAAATGCCACAAAATACGTTTAATAATCTTTATATTTGGTATATGCTAATCATATAATAGTACATAATTGCACTAAATAAATTTAAGTATATTCAAGATATTTTTACTTGGTAAGATATCAGGATATCAGGTTTTCTTACTTTTACTATGTAAGAAGTTAGTGCTCTTTGGCACTATAGACCTCTACAGTCATGTTCACAAGTTTGCCATCACTATACTATATATTATATATGTAAAGTGATCGCATACTTTTGGCCATGACTGTACACATGGTAATTTTTAATAGTGTCCTGCATATTATGCAGTAATTGTATATATAAATACAGTTTATCAGAAACCTAGAAAACAATACGACAAATATGTGAATGTGAAAAGGTTTAGAATAGCACCCAATAGTAAAACTGATTATTATGATTAGGATCTTGCCTCCGCAAATCATGTGCCTCTTTTCTTCAGTTTGCTACTTGTATAAATATCCCTCCCTTATAATAGCTGCATCCTCTGACTTGGTTTCCTCTCGTGTGTGAGCATGAACTCTGCTCCTGACCCTCCTGACTGGGCGTCTGTTAGCGTGGTTGGGCAGGCGAAGGCCCAGTGTTGGCACGGCCACCATCCTGTTCCTCTGTTTCACTGTTGATCTGTAGGGTGTCTCTCTGGCTGCACGCAAGCCACCAGCACATCCTGACTGAATCACGCGGCGGTGAGAAAAACAAGCTGACAGGCACCATCTTGAAGGCTTACCTTACACAGGAGAGGCAGTAAGGTTAAAACCCTGCCGCATCAGGGAAAGCAACGGGATGATTAGCGAACCTTAAGCGGGCACTCAATAACCTACAGACAGAGGATGCTGGGTTTTTAGCGGAAAACCCCTACAGCTCTGTATTTGGTAACTATGCAACCATGTAATCTACATGAGGTAAACAGTGATGACAGCCTTGACCTAACACTCCACAAGGCTCTCATCCATTTCATATGCTTTCATATATTTTGGCGTGCATGCATGCATATAGGCTACATGGAAAGAAACTCCCTGGGAACAGTGAGGAGAGTAGGAGACCGTTTCAAGTGAGCCTATTATTCTTTGATAACCAGTGTTTTGCATTCGGTCTCCCTAGTGCTTTCTAACAAGGAAGGAATCACCTTGGCTTTGCCAAGACTTAACCAGAAACAGCTTCCAAGGATGGTTAATTAAAACAATCTGGACCTCCATGTTCTATACAATGCACAATATGTGGCAAATTTCAGCACTGGCTGCAGTGTTTATTTAAAAAAAAAGAAAAAATACAGTGCAGCGTGAGGCACCCTGTCTGGAGATTTATTGATTAAATGCATGATATTCAATATGGCACCACCTGATATAGACATATCATAGTCATGATTTCTTCATCTCAGTGAATTTATTTCATGCTGTAATTTGTAACAAAACAAAACAAAACAAAACAAAACAAAACAAAAATCTGTCCTAATTCTTGTTAAGCCTGTACATACGTCATGCCTGGGAATATATGGTCAAATGGGGACCACATTTGTTTTTGTCTGCATTGTCTGGCACCCACCCAGCCTGAAATAGAATAGCCTTTTTAAGAACTGTGTGTTGGTAGACAGCCGAATTCCAAAAATAACATATTTCTAACACATTATCAGTATAACTGTAGTCCGAAGTGTCTTTACGTTGTAATGCGCCATATCTAGAAATATATATTTTAATGTTAAAAAAATTGACTTCAAACAGAAGAACAAGATCAATTAAAGCATTCTAGCCAAATATATATTCAGGGTGTGTCCCTGGTGTGTTATTCAGATGCATCTGATTTTCCTCTTTTCCTGTCTGTCTGGGTATGTCTAAAGGCAGTGTGTAAAATATTTTAAATAGGCACAAGTGTCACTGATGAGCCACAGACATAATCACACAGTGAGTGTCTCACCAAACTTCCTCTGCGTTTCATTGTTTCCTCATCCAAAACGGAGAGACAAACAACGCATGATGGTCACTGAGTGAAACCTAGGAAAGGAATCTAACCAAGGCAAACCATATGCTATAGCTGTAGTCACGCCGTAGTCACATCGTCTCACTCCCTCTGCCATTTGTAGACAACAGCAGAGAATGTGTGCGTGAGAGAAAGGCAGAGAGACACAGAAACATAGTGTGATTGAAAAAGGAAAAACAAAACCACTGACTCACAAACAGTGACCTCTGCCAGTGCCCATGTGCCAATTAAAACATTAGCATGGTACTCATTTTATAAAGGAGAAAAAAAACACTATTCATAATTTGCACAACATGTTTCAGTTAATAGGTTCTCTGCTCACATGCCAGTTGTTTTCTGTTGTAAACAGCCCGTAGTGGGTATAGCACAGTGTTATGGGAAAATACTGAAAATGATGTACTGACTTAACATATGAGGGCCAGGATGTTTTGTCTGAGGAGAAAATCAAGTTTAAAATGTAAGGTTATTCAGTAACTGCCTTTCAGCTCAGAGTACTGAACTGTACTTTATGCCAACTTGGCTGAAATGCTGAACTATGAATAGGTGTAAGAGCGTCATCACAAGTGATTTAATAAACTGAGAATAGAAGTAAAAATTATGCACTTCATTTCTAGGCTACATGGATTTATTGTTATAGACTGAAGGTATTGATTCAGAGGGGGTGTAAACTGGCTAAATAGTAATATTTTAAAATGTCAAAATGTTGTAACATACCACTCAATATCTTTTTCAACATTGTGCCAGAAGTTATGTAGATTGTAATTTGTGTATTTGGGCGGCTGTGGCTCAATCGGTAGAGCGGGTTGTCCACTAATCCACTAATCGTAGGGTTGGTGGTTCGAATCCCGGCCCGGGTGATCCCATGCCGAAGTGTCCTTGGGCAAGACACTGAACCCTAAGTTGCCCCCGATGGCAAGCTAGCACCTTGCATGCAGCTCTGCTACCATTGGTGTGTGAGTGTGTCTCATTTGTAAGTCGCTTTGGATAAAAGCGTCTGCTAAATGAATAAATGTAAATGTAAATATACAAAGCTCTCCTTTGATGTGTGTAGATATCTGTTCAGATATCCATGTAGTATCTGGTCATAAATGTGTACTGATAAATAACATACAGGAAAAATACAGCGTCAAGGTTTATAAATTTAGGTTTTAAATACATTCTAATACATTATAATTATTATAAATATTCTACACACCCCAGTAAAAATGGCAAGTTTTTATGGCAATGCATAAAAATAGAAGTGAAAAACAGTGAAAAATAGGAAAAAGAAAAAAGTTACCTTGTTGTATAATTGTGCACTCTCGTTATAATGGGTGATGTGGCTGTGTTCAGAATGAATTAATCACATTCACTCTCATATTCAAAAGAAATGATCATACAGCTGTCATAAATGAAATTATTCTGATTAACCCAAAATAAAGACCAGCTGTTTCTGTAGGGGTTTCCTCACATCTTCTGGATTTCATCTGACTGCTGAAGCCATGGCCCACAAAGAGCTGACAAAGCCTGTACAGGGTCTAACTGTCAAAAGGAATCAATCAGGAGCAATAATCCAAAACATTATATGTACTGTGGAACACTGTGAAGGTCAGGATCAAAACAAAGTGGAGAAAATTGAGCACCACATTGACATCACCAAGAACAGGACGTTCCTCCAAAATGTACAAAAGGACAAGAAAAAGAACTTACCAGGGAAGCTGCCAAGAGACCTACGGCAACATTAAAGGAGCTGCAGGAATAGTACTGATTACTCTCCGCATAAGACAACAATCTCTCGTATTCTTCACATGTCTGGGCTATGGGGTAGGGTAGAAGCCCTTTTTAACAAAAGGATCCAAACCCAACTAAATTACCCCAATACATGTGGCAAAATGCATTATGGTCTGATGAGACCAATTCCAAATTGTTTAATAATTCCATAATTCCTAAAAGGTATGTTTGGTACAATAAATCACGCCCCAAAAGAACATCATACCAAGGGGGAAGCATGGTGTTGACAGCATCATGTTTTAGGGTTGCTTTATCAAGGTGTAGAGATTTATGAATAGCTACAAATACCAGTTGGTTTTACTGAAAAACCTTCAGGTGTCTGCTAGCAAGCTGAAGATGAAAAAGAACTTCACCTTTCAGCATGACAATAACCCAAAGCATACATCCAAATCAACAAAGGAATGGCTTAACCAAAAGAAAATCAATGTTTTTTGAATGGCCTAGCCAGAGCCCATACTTGAATCCAGCTAAAATTAAAAATCCAGTAAATGCGGCACACACAGGGCAGCGGAAGGAATCTAACCCCCAACCCTGAAGGTGTCAGGTGAACATGCCAGCCACAAAGCCACCATGTACCCAAGTACAAAAAAGTTAGCAGTAACAAATGATGGCATAAGAAGAATAAAAATAAAAGTGTGTTGTATCCTTATGTACTTATATTATAAACTATTTGTTTTTGAGAGCTATATTTCAGTTTGAAACTCATTTTGACCTTGATACTTCTATGTTCATGTCAAGCAATTTTTTGGTTGACAAATGTAATAGCTTCTCCATGAAAATCTGGTCATGTACAGTGGTGTGAAAAAGTGTTTGCCCCCTTCCTCATTTCCTGTTCCTTTGCATGTTTGTCACACTTAAGTGTTTCGGAACATCAAA